>JBBYHQ010010437.1:0-10969 GCA_038382645.1 Spergularia azorica | reverse complement strand
GCCAATTCCTCCATTTTGTAGGAATTGGAAATTCCCATGAATTCTCAATTCTCATGATTTTAGGCAACCAAACAACTTCAAAATTTTCAATTCATGGGATTTCATTTCTTGGGTTGCTAAATGTTTGTCACACACTCACACTATGACCATGTGCGATAGGATTGCATTTCTTTTATCTGATTTGATTTGATTTGAATGAATTTGATTTGATTTGAACTGAATTTATTGACAAATACCGACTCAATAGCAACGAATTCACATGAATATCCATTATATATATCACAATCATAATTAATTGTGATCTCGTTCATTAAGATATTGTTATTAACGCATATTTTAGAACTTATTACGTTTATCTTATTTCACAAATGACATTGAATTTCTTATTTTTTCCCCTAATATAAAAAACTTTGGATCTAACATTAATTTTGGTAAAGGAACAAACCCCTAGGAATACCAAAATGTCTACAAAAATTCTCAAAATTGAGTCTTTTTGCCCCAAAAACAAAAGTCTCAAGAAAGTCCACCTTCACAAGAAACATTAAGACCAAGCAAACACCAAAATCGCTTACAAAACCCTTAACACTTTCACAAGAAACATTAAAACCAAACAAACACCAAAACCGATCACAAACCCTGAACATGTGCCAGTGCTACTAAAGCACACAATCGAAAACCCAATAAATTCCACTTTCACAAGAAACATTAACACTAAACTAACACCAAAAACCGACTACAAACCCTCAACATGTACCGTTGAGACACACAATCGAAAACCCGATAAAATACACACGCCCATATTCCTTCCTTTGTGTGCTTGTGTCAGACACTCTGACTCACAACTCACAACTCACAACTCACACAACACCCCCCTCTGTCTCAATCACCTTCCTTCTCAAACTTCCTCAGACTGCCCCCCAAAAAAAACCCCATAACCAAAGCTTCTCTAAGAAGCCAACTTTTTTTGTGTGTGTCTGCCTCCCCTCACATAATTCAAGCTCAAAATAAAAGCTTGAAGAAGAAGCAATTAGGAATGGCATCATTATCAGACATAGGAGTATCAGCGTTAATAAACATAGGAGGTGCAATAGCATTCTTACTTGCATTTGCACTGCTAAGAATTCAACCAATCAATGACAGGGTATACTTCCCAAAATGGTACTTTAATGGGCAAAGAAAAGACCCTGTTTCTCGGAATTTTGTCAGTAAATTTGTTAATCTTGATTTCAAAACTTACCTCACTTTTCTCAATTGGATGCCTCAAGCTCTTCATATGTCTGAAACTGAGCTTATTCATCACGCTGGCCTTGACTCTGCTGCTTTCCTCCGGATTTACATTCTTGGGTATTTTATTTTTCCTCCTTTTTTTCTGCTCAATTTCAATTCTATATTTTTGGGTAATTCTCCTTTTTACTGTGATTAATTTTCTGCATTTCTGCTTGTTTGTTTGTGTGCTTCTGATTATTACTGAGCTTTTTTTTTTTTATAGCTGATTGTTATTGGTTACTGTATTCTTCAAGTTAATATTTTTACCCCTCAATTGTGTAATTTACTGGCTGTTTTGTTTTTACTGTATTTGATGTAATTGTTCTGCTGGGTAATTTCCTATTTTTTTTTGCTCAATTCCCTCAATTTCAATTTTTTTTGGTGAGGTTTTATACCTGTATTTATAAATTTACAGTCTTTTTATTTTTTTTGCCTGTTTTGTGTGTTTCTTGCTGTTCAGAGAATTGAATTGAATGTCCCCTTGTGTTTAATTTGCTCCATTTCTGCTTGTTTTTTTTGTGTGCATCTGATTATTACTGAGTTTTCTTTTAGCTGATTGTTATTGGTCATTCTTCAGGCTGCTTTGTTTTTACTGTATTTGATGTAATTTTTCTGCTGTGTAATTTCCTGTTTTTCCTGCAAAACTTCTTGGACTTGTGCTTCATTTGGTGTGCTTTTACTGTATTTGAAGTAGTTGTTCTGCTGGTAATTTATCTCAGGTTATTCTCTTGCATATTTGCTCAACTTCTTCAATTTATGATTGTTTTTTGTGTCTGTTGTAACTTGTAAATTAAGTTTGGTTTGTTTATGGGATTGGTCTGCTGCTCAAATCCCTCAATTTATGCTTACATTTTGTATTTTCTGATCTGGGTTTGGTTTTATATGGTTTCTATCATTTTCTGTTCTTTCAAGTTACTATCTTTTGACTCAATTCCCTCTTTATTTGGTTTTCTTTGAGTCCTTGGAACTCAACTTAGTTTTGACTATAGTTGTTGACTATTTGTTCGATTTTCTGCGTCGTTACGTAATTTCATCACTTTGTACTGATTTATGTGTTTTCTGCACTGGGATTTGCTTACTTTTTTGTTTAGTGAGAAAGTCGTAGAAGTTTTAGACTTTTTAAGTTCTTGAAAATTTCACATAGTTTTGCATAAATGGGGATTTCTATCTACATTCTCAACTTGGTTCAGTGCATAATTGAGGATATCTGTTGCAACAGTAATTTCATGTTGTTTCAATCTCGGTTTTGGCTTTACCCTTTTTATATGCTGTTGAAGTATGAGACTAATTGCCATTATTAGTTACTAGACGATGACGATGGTTGTTGATCATCGTCTTCGTCTTCAGTGTCTTTTTCGTTGTCTTCTTCACTTTCAGTTGATGATGATTCTTGATGTGTTGGTTCATTATCATAGAAATGATCACTTTCTTCTCCATTGGAAGAAGAGGGGTTGTCCATTTTAACAACAAGATAAAGAGGGCTTGGTTGATATGATTGTTTTGGAGTAGTATAAGTTTTAATGAAGACTGCTCCAACTCCACAAATATCAATCAATCAACCATCTTTATCTTTTTGTTAAAATGGACACCCCTCCTCAACCGATGGAGAAGGAAGTGATCATAACTATGATAGTGAACCAGCTCATCAAGAATCATCATCAACTGAAAGTGAAGAAGACTATAAAAAAAGACACTGAAGACGAAGATGATGATCAACAACCAACGTCATCGTCAGACGAAGAAGTCGAAGTTGGGAGTTTGGAGAAACAGAAGTTGAGCAAAGGATCAGCAAACGCGTTGATCGCTCTCCCTCACTTTATACTGATTTATGTGTTTCTGATGTGTTGTCTGCTCTGAGATTGGCTTACTTTTTTGTTTAGTGAGAATTTCAAAGAACTTTTGGGCTTTTTGAAATTCTTGTAAATTTTACATACTTTTGCATAATTGGGTATTTATCAACATTCTTGACTTGTTTCAGTGCATAATTGGGGATATCTGTTGCCACAGTAATTTCATATTGTTAAAATCCGGATTTCGGTAGGCTTTACCCTTGGTTAATTATTGAAATAAATAGATGTTCAGTACTTGATACTATATGAAATGAGTGTCTACTAACAGCCTCTTTATTGTGTAACCATTTTAGTTTAATTTTGATATTTTTTTGTTGCAGTTTTGTTTTGTTGTCTGGTTTGAGTTGCGGCCTGCCTTTTTAATCAATTGTTTTGTTAATAAATGACACCCAATACTGTTTAAGACTTCAAGCCAAATAGTGCATGTAAGAAGTCAATTAATATTACACCTCCCAGCGGGAGTTGTCCAGCTGGTTGTACAACGGTTATGTTTTGGTGCTGACCTCAGTCTTGTCCTGTCCTCTTTGCAGATTGAAGATGTTTGTACCAATGATGCTTTTCGCACTTGTTGTACTTGTGCCAGTCAATGTCTCTGGAGGAACGTTATTTTTCTTGCGGAAAGAACTTGTTACAAGTAATATTGACAAGCTTTCGATATCAAATGTGCCTCCTAAATCTTACAGGTAGGATATTCAGTGTGAAGTTACTAAGTCTTGTCTAAAACTGTGTTGATAATTTTTTCAACTAAGCCAGCAGTTTATGATTCAATATGCTAATATTCCAATAAGAATACAATTTCTGATGTTGTTCTCTTATCCAGAGTTTATTCATTTCATTTTAGAGTAAATGGATCTATTGATGTAATAACGAGGCTCCTGAAATTCAGGTTCTTTGCGCATATTGGAATGCAGTATCTGTTCACATTTTGGGCTTGTTTCTTGCTTTACAAGGAGTATGATAAGATTGCAACAATGAGATTATTGTTTCTGGCTTCCCAGCAAAAACGTGTCGAGCAATATACTGTGAGTTTGGCTTCAATTCTTGTCCATTGTCTAGAATAGCATCCTATACACGTCAGAGTATCTTGGGAACCCTTGCTAGCTCCAACTCTGACGTCTTTAGAGTGCTGTGTATCATTTACGAGTACTACATTAGTAAAATGTGGACGAGACTGTTTGTGAGAAGTGAATTATTATCCGAAAGGCATATTCTATTATCAGTATCTCTTCTCTACATGTGTACTCCTCTCTATGATTTCCCACATATGCCGTCGATTGCATAATCTGAGTTATAGTTAGGAGGTCATTTATGTCAATGTGTTCTTGTTTTGTTTTGTTTAAAGGAATAATTGTACAGGCAATTGTGAAAGTTGCTCTCAGCCTCTCACTTCTTTTTTAAGAAATTTGACCAAAGGGATTATTGGGTAATCATATAGTTGATAAGATAACTCGAGTCTCTATTACAATATTAGCATCTTTATCCATGTAGTGGAGATTAGAAACTCACATCACAAACCCCGATAGTAAGAATTGCTGCCTACATATCTACGGGCAGATGAGCCTCAAGATTTTTGAACTGAAAGCTCTGTCGTGTGACCTGGTATAACAAGGGTTTGTGTCTATAACATACTCATATACCAGGGTTGTATATTGCACTTATTAAAGGTATCAGGTAGTAGGCCCCACCGATGTAAATGTGGTTTCACTCTTTTAGATTACTTAGTATTTTGGGAGTATTTATTCTGATATCTTGGAATGTTCTTGATTTCTCAGATGATGATTATCTCCATGCTTATGTCTCTGAGTTGATGTTGGATCTTCTGCCATGATGGCAATGCCATGCCTATACATTGCTTCAAACTTCAGTTTTCCAGATAGGCATCAGTTAGTCTTGTGTGCTCTGTGAAAGTCTCATGCACATTACTGCTTAAAATTTTCCGTGCTTATTGTATTGCTTGTTTTTGTTATATTAAAGGTTCTCGTCAAGAATGTGCCACGTGCTTCAGGTCGCTCAATATCAGATTCCGTCGATCAGTTTTTCCAGAAGAATCATCAAAATACCTACCTGTGCCACCAGGTAAAACCTATGTTCATTGAACCCACATTTATGTGTCTTTTGTAATATCCTTGAAAGATATACGTGGGTTGCTCTTTGTGTAATTCTTTTGTTTCCTCCACTGTCAGGCTGTTTACAAAGCAAACAAATTTGCCAAACTTGTGGGGAAAAGGGAAAGAATCCAAAATTGGCTGGATTACTACCAACTCAAGCTTGAAAGAAACCCAATCAAGAGGCCAACAAGCAGGGTAACAAACATTTGCATCATGATTTTGAGATGCTTATCTTCTGTTATAAACAGCTATGCGGCTCATGCCTATCTTGTCAGATTTATATAAATATATATTCTGACAGGCTGTTCCGTGTTCATGTTCAGACAGGATTTCTTGGCCTTTGGGGTAAGAAAGTTGATTCTATTGACTTCTACGGAGAACAGTTGAAGCACTTGGACAAAAAAGTGAGCTGTTACTAATTCTCCTCTTTCCACCTTTATTTCCTTTATCCTTGTAGTTTTTCGTGAATGTTTCTGATCCTTATTTTTTTCAGGTTTTAACCTAGTTGGCTATTATAAGATGTATACCTTTATGGAAATTTAATCCTTTGTATGCCTATAGGGCTTGAGTTGTTGTTGTTTGTATGCCTATAGGGCTTGAGTAGTGTGAAAGTGAACTTGCTTTTAAATTTTGGAAATACATTATAATTCTGTTCTACCTTCCTCCTTTCAGTTAACAATGGAGCGTCAAAGAATTCTGAAGGACCCAAAATCCATCATGCCAGTTGCCTTTGTGTCCTTTAAGTCACGATGGGGTGCAGCTGTATGTGCTCAGACTCAGCAAAGCAAAAATCCTACAACATGGTTAACAAGTTGGGCACCAGAACCTCGTGATGTGTATTGGCAGAACCTCGCTATACCATTTGTTTCGATCACTATTCGCAAATTTGTGATTGGAATAGCAGTTTTTGCATTGGTCTTTTTCTACATGATACCCATTACTTTTGTACAATCTCTTGCAAATCTTGAAGCACTGGAAAAAGTTGTTCCTTTCCTGAAGCCTGTGATAGAACTGTAAGTATTGGCATCACAATTCTTAAGTTTCTTCGTTTCAAAGAAATAAAATCACATTCCGTTCACTTTGTTTTAACAACCTTAAGATTGGTTGATAGGAATCGAGTTCTGTCTTCTTCCATTTCTTTATTATGCCGATGTTGGTGATATAAATCGTAACTTATGCTAATGTTGGGATCCTGAGGTTCTTGAGTCGCTTCACGCCTACTTGTTGCTAGCCTCTTGTTGGTAGAGATGCATCTAATTCTATTGTCTGTGTATGCTGGCCCAGATCCTGTGATCTCGCTGTAAAATCTGCTTTATTCTTTCGCAACTATGATAAATAGTTCTCCCTGCTCATTTAACAGCTATTTTTCACTGATTTGCAGCTTCTAACTTAATACCACTGTGATGTGCAGGGGCTTCATCAAGTCTCTACTGCAGGGTTTTCTTCCTGGTCTAGCACTTAAAATCTTCTTATATGTTCTTCCTTCCATTTTAATGTTTATGTCAAAGATTGAAGGACATGTGGCTTGGTCTAAACTCGAGCGTAGAGCTGCAGACAAGTATTACTATTTTATGCTGGTTAATGTCTTCTTGGGAAGCTTAGTGGCTGGAACAGCGTTGGGTCAGCTTGATGCTTTTCTCCACCAATCACCTAGCCAGTAATATTCCCTTTCTGATTCCTTGGTTTTTGCTAAAGCAGATTTTAGTCGTATGCAGTAGACTACTCAATATTCTGATTAGTAAGCTTCATTCCATTTGTCTAGAATCCCTTAATTTCTCGCCCCAGTGATAAGAAAATGTTTGAAAGAAGAGGTAAGAACAGTTGATGAAGACACAAGAATGATATTATGCCGAGTATGGTCCTACGTTTTTTATTTTGTTTTTTATAGAGAACTAAAGGTGGTGCTAAACTTTTATAGACAATGAATTTGTAATTTATCTCAACTTCTCCATAATGGTGTCAATCACCACAACCTCTATCGTAGCTGCTCATCCGACCTCTTCTATGAATATTGCAGTGGTTCTGTATAAAGTAATTTCAAAAACTGGAAAGTGCATGCATTTACAAAAAAAAAAATTGTGGCATTATAAGCTGTTGCGTTGCTATATTTCTATTCCTTCAGTTTGATTCACCCAGCGTACTTGTTTGCAGCAAATTATGGGAAGACGTGTGTTCTGAATTGTCTTCGTCCAATGTATTAATCTTTCTCTCATCAATTGTCGTAAACCTTATTGTGTAATGCTGTTTTTGTGTCTTTTTTCACAGGATTCCGCGGAACATTGGTGTAACAATACCGATGAAGGCTACCTTTTTCATCACATATATAATGGTGGACGGTTGGGCTGGCATTGCCAGTGAGATTCTGCGCTTGAAGCCGCTTGTCATTTTCCATTTAAAGAACATGTTTATAGTCAAAACTGAGCGAGACAGGGATAGGGCTATGAATCCAAAAAGTATAGAATTCGCAGAGGCTCTACCAAGTCTGCAGCTTTACTTCCTTCTGGGACTCGTCTATGCTGTTGTTGCCCCAGTACTTATTCCTTTCATAATTGTGTTCTTTCTCTTGGCTTTTCTGGTTTACCGTCATCAGGTACTTATCTTTTATCATCTTTTTTTATTCCTGTCATCCTCTTCCTCTTCCTCTTCCTCTTCATCTCCCTCTTCCTCATGTGTTTGATAGAATTTATCTATGCACATGATGTCCAATTCGATCTGTGTGCGACTTTCGAGGAATAGTGCTGTCAATTTACCTTTATCTAGTTGGACCTAATCGCTTTTGGGTACTACTTTTTAGACTCTCTATAGTGAGAAAAGAAACTATTTGATCTTCAGGTCAACTGTATGGATTCCCTTCATGTTGGAATTATTTTTATATATTAACATATTATGATATTAAATTAGTATCTTAGATATCGTATATATTTCCATTGTTCATGTTTCACGATTAAGAGGGGATTTCATGGTAAACCACTTGCAATGTCAAGTGCTCAAGGCTATAATATTGTAGTACCTCAATCCTGCAACACGACGATGACTAAGATTCATTAATTAGTTTTGGTCAGAACTGTGTACTTTTATGGTCCGGGTATTGGTATAGCAAACTCTAGTGAACTTTCTAAGAGTAAAGAACCCTTTTCGTCCTTCTGCTAAAGTCGTACTTGTTCGATTCTTATTGGGTCAATGAACTTCTAGCTCACTGTTCTCAGTCACTATGAGGCAGAATTGATCATAGTTAAGTGTTTGCACTTTGAGGTGTGAAATTATACTTTTGTAAGATTTCTTGTATGCTTATTTTGCTCGATCCATGTTTCTATATTTCTAATATTTATTTTATTTCACTTTCCAGGTAATTAATGTATACAATCAACGTTATGAGAGTGCTGCTGCGTTCTGGCCACATGTTCACACTCGCATTGTTGCTAGCCTTTTGATATCTCAGTTTCTCCTAATGGGGCTTCTCAGCACAAAAAAGGCTGCTAAATCTACCCCATTGCTCATCCTATTGCCCATAGTGACATATGCATTTCACAAGTATTGCAAGAGCCGTTTTGAGCCTGCATTCTGCAAATATCCTCTCCAGGTCAGATTAATTGACAATGTCAGACTATAGTGCTGTTAATAGTTGAATTATCTGTTTTGAGAGTGCTATCTTAAGATCCATAAAATCTATCTATTGAGGCTATTTGGTGTGGTCTTTTCCTTGCGTTAGTTAAATTCAGGCATTCAACAATAAATTTGTCTCTTTTTCGCGTTATCAGATATGTAGCATCTGAATGTGTCCTGATTGACTACAGATTATAATGCGCTAATTAATTGCTTTGTGACAGTACACGAATTAGTTGCTGGGGGTACTTACTAGATTAGAAATCACAGAACTAGTACTATCTCATTTAACGCTATTCGTTGCGTTTCCTTTTGGCACAAATGTTTAGGTGATCAGTATAAAAATCCCACATGGGAGGAAGTAGGAGTAATTTCAAAGTACAAAACAATGCCAAATAAGGAAACATTAGGAGTTAGGTGGATTGACCCAAGAAACAATACGTAAAGAACTCGATGAAATAGAGGTAGTGTATTGCTGTGTAAAACTTTGATCAACTGCTTTACATGGTTTGATGATTCTGCAGGAAGCAACTGAAAAAGATGAGCAGGAGCAAACTGTGGAACCTAACCTGAATCTAAAAACTTGCCTAGCTGATGCATATCTACATCCAATATTCCGCTCCTTTGAAGAAGTTGAGGTTGAGGAGATCAGAGTCGATTCAGTTAGGGTAGACAAACAGGACACACAAGTCTCAAGCCCGCCTGCTCGAGTAGAAGAAAGCCCTGCGACCTCTCCTCAACATCCTCAATCTTATTCTTACGGGGATGAATTTCATCATCAGAATTATTATAATCATCAGGAAGTACACTCATCCACTTACAATCATCAGGAAGTACACTCATCCATATATCAGTATCATTATGAAGGTTAATTCTTTTAGCTCCTAGGAGTTCACTAACCAGGAATTAGTTCTAGTTCAGGTTTCTGCAGTGTAATTTCCGCTGTCTCTCTCTTTCTCTGTTAATTTAGCCTCTAATGTAATCATCTTCTCGTAGATGTATATACTTAGATAAAACTTTCGCCTCAGGTTTGATCTGTGAGGGGGCAGATCATTACCATTGAATCGCTTTGAAGTGCAGCAACGAGGTTTATTGCAGGTCACCCTTGTTTATCACTTTGTTATGTCTCTGTTTGAACAGATAGTATATGTCCTGGTAGAAAATCTGGTACTGTATTACACATATATAGCTGGTGTACGACGATGGCCTTCGTTTCAAGCAAAGGTTGTTTTGCCACAATTTGCATGGATGTGCCGAAACTAATAAATGTCACTGTGTACCGTGTGGTACATAGTTTTCGTGTGTAGGATCGATGGACAAACGAGATACTATATGATAGGGTAGGCGGTTGAGTGTTCGGGGCTGAGCCGGTGAGTTTTGGAACTTGGTGGCAGAAAGTTGTGGTACATATCTGGAGCTGGGGATTAGGTCTTGGGGGGTCTGGTTGAGTGGTGGTTGCTTCAAGCCTTTGGTAAAGGTCAATTTTTCGTGTTGTCCTTGTCGGTTCAGTAATGTTCTCCTTTCCATTTCTTTGATTTATTTACGTTTATTTGTAGGATGATGATATAGTCGACTTGCGTAGTTGTAGTATGTGATTTCCCGACATTCTTGGCTTCTTTTGGCGCAAACTCCAATTTAACTATTATCAGGAAAACTCCACAGTTCCTCAACGAATGGAGTATATTGGGTCACAAATCAAATCCAACACACCAAATGTTCGCGGGTTGTAATTTTCAGTTGTATAAAACATTAAATCCCCCTAACTTGCAGTATAAATCAAATCGTGATGTGGATTTGTTTTTTGTCCCATTGTATTTGCTATTTAGTGAATTAAATCAATTTGATTTTATGATTTCAATTTAAAAAAAAAAATCAGTACTACACCCAAAGTGTCAACTCAAAAGTTTTTAGTTAAAACTTGAGTTGAAATTCAATATGCTTTTCTTTTCTTTGAAAGATGCCGAGTCATAGAATTATTGTATATTTTAGATCTGATCTCTCATAGTATCATTATATAAAGGGTTAATTCACGTGGTACCCTTGTCTTTTGCCGATTTGTATGTGCTACCCAATGTTTTGCAAAATTGTACAAAATACCCTCGAGATTTTACTGTTTGCACACGGTACCCTAAACTTAACCCT
>JBBYHQ010010386.1:0-10972 GCA_038382645.1 Spergularia azorica | reverse complement strand
ACTGCTTCACCCCGAGATATACTCCACTGTCATCATCCTTTTTTTAATTTCAAACTCTTTTTTCTTCAATGTATTTTTCTAGTAAATCTGACTGTTGAACTTCATATGGTCTACTTCTCTTAATTTCATAAGATCTCCAAGTTGTCATCTTAATCTCCTGAACTTGACGAGTTTTCTATAACGGTTCATGTTAGCCGACTCCAAATTATCGAGTGACTAAGGCTTGGTCGTTGTTATTGTTGTTGTCTTTGATGGGTATATGTCATTTTCATGTGATCCTTGGAAATTGATAGTAGCTGTCTCATAATTGTATGGAAAATCACTGATCATCTGCCAGCAAGTTTGTTACAAGCAAAAACCTCAGAAAATTTGTGTTCTTTTTTGAAGGGCTCATTACATTATTTCTGTTTGGTGGAATACTGGAATTCTTGTTCATTTGTCAAGGAATTAGAAGGTAAATATAGTTAAAGAATTTTACTTTTGTTCCACTGCTTTAATGTATCTATACTATGTTAATATAGAATGAATTTTCAGTTCCAATATAAAAGTTTTTGGTTCTGACTTTTTGTTTGTAGGAGTTGTGAAATTTTGGCCTAATGTTTTAGATGGAGATACTGGGTATGTTAGGTCGTAGGTCTAATCCCGTCTGCTGTCGTTGTACTGGCTTTTGCGTCTCATTATCGGCTCTAAGAAATCGTTTTTTCTGGAGGATGTTGACTAATTAGGTCTCATCCTAGTGATGAAGTTTACAAGATTTAGAGTCTCTTAGTTTGTAGGAATGTATGATGCTTGTAGTCCTGGTACTAATTGCACAGTATTATAACTTTGTCTTCAGATGATTGTTAAAGCATGATATCTTTGCTGCTGTCCTTCATATCTTGTGTAGGTAACTAGGTATGTCTGCAAATGTTTAGTACGCAATCCGAAAGTAGCAAATGATGCTTAGGCTACATTCAACTTTGCTGATTGAAACAGGAGCATGAGAATTTTCTGGCTGAGTTCTTTTTCCGCGAATTGTTGCTCATAGCAGAATTTTCCTGATCAATTCTTATCTGATTTCTGAATGTTTACATTGCAACTGTCTGAATTCTGTGTAAATATTGATTGTTTGCTGTGAAGAGTATGTTGGTATACTCGCGCTTATGCTGTCATTCTGTCTGTCTTTCTAGGGTTATCTGATCAAGAACGGTTTGGTTAGCGAAAATTGAAAGAAGGGTTTAATTCTGTTTCAATGTAAGCTTCTGCTTGATAAATAAGGATGAAAAAGATCTTCTTTCTCAAATCTTCTTCGTCATATGGAGATGATCAGCATGAAAAAGCTTCAGCAAGAAGAGATATGAAACAGCAGATGCGACAGAAGACAGTGGGTTATCAGAATGTTGAGAGCAAGTTCCAAAATCCTCAGCACTTCCCAGTTTGTGAGAGAAAAGTTACTGAAACAAAGACCATTTCGAGGAGCTCAGTTTACAGGAGGAGCCAAAGTTTTTCAATGTCATCAGCAGCAAAAGATAAAGGTAGACTCAGTGAAGAAGATCTAACCGGGTTGAGGAATCGACAAAGGTTTCCATCAAGCCATAGTGTATGTGAATATCCTGATGAGTAAGTCTTTTGTAACTGCTGAATTGTTTGATTGGTAAATCTTCAGCCATACGTTTATGTTATAATGCTTATGCACCAGACATCATTTTTTAGGCTGGCTTTAGACTGATCTTTCCTCTGCTTTCTTTCTTGCATTATCTGATCTGCAGTCAGATTAAGTTCGGAGAAGGGGACTCAAAGCCTGGTAACCCGATTATTACTAAAAAACTACCTGTAGAAGTCACATGTAATCATGCTTCCTCTAGCCCATCAGACCCAAGTTCACCGCGGAATTCCTTTGACTCAGATTCAGTCTCAGGCCAGGTGTTAGACTTATACATGGATGGTGATCACCTTCAAGGGAAGCCTCGGATGACTGATCATCGTAAAAGCATTCCCAATGGCTTACACAATCGGTTTTTAGCTGAGGATAGTAGCACTTCTAGGGACTCTATAAGGTGTGAGCATCAGCACAAGTCCCCAAGAAAACTGGCCAAAGATGTAGTTGAAAGGCTTCTGATGCTAGAACAGTTTCGTGATTTGAACCCTGGAAATGTCAACCCTAGCTGGCAACTGATGCCAACAAATGTTTGCGACAAGCATCTAGATGCGAAAAGTTATCCACCCGATGATGATAACCCTGGGAAAATTTGCACACTCAGGGATTTCCTTGATGAACATGCCTTTGCTATTGATAACCAAAATTCCTTCCTTGAAAGAGAATATGGTACTGTTTTTCATGAAGAGAAAGGTGATGCCACTGATTCGGCATTGAGAAGAAAATTGGAGGAAGTCAGACACAGGGCCATGGAACTTTCTAAGGAGCTTGCTCAAGAGAGATCCTTCCAGTTTAACACTAATGTCAATGTGTCAGCTTTGTCACAGATGATAAGAAAGCTAATTGAGGAGGAAAGGGACCTGGTACGCGAATTCTCTGAACACTTGCAGTGTCGAATTGATGAAAGGGCTGCAGCCAAAGAAATTGCCTCACAGTTGACAGAAGAGATGAATTCAGCAATTCTAAAACAAGAAAGGGAGAATTCTGAGCTGCAGTCTCGATTGCATAGAGAGCTTGACAGAAGATCAGATGAGTGGGATTCCAAAGTCAGGGAGTTTAAGTCAGAAGAGGATAGGTTAAAGAATCGAGTGAGAGAACTTGCAGAGCATAACACATTTCTTCGAAGGGAAGTTTCTGATATCAACGAAAAAGAAAAGGACTATACAGAGAGGCTATCACACATGGGGGAAAATCTAAAGGAGCTGGTTGCTGAACTGGAAGAAACTAGATCAGAAAATAACAATCTGCAGAATATGCTGTCTGATGTTAAAGATAATCTGGAAGTTGCTGAGGAAGCTCAATCTTGTATGGACAGAAACCTTAAAGAGAAGGAGAAGGAAAATATCGAGTTGATCAGAGCAGCTTCAAGGCTTAGAGGGACCTGCAGTGAACAAGAAAGAACAATTGATGGGTTGCGGCAATGCCTAACTTCAGAGATTGATAGACAACAAACAACCGGGAAACTTCAGAACATTACACACAAACTGCAGCTGGAGCAATCACGTTTAACAGAAGTCGAACAGGTTTTGAGGAGACAGTTGGATACTTGCACAGTAGAAGTAGAGTATCTTAGGAAGGAAAACATATATTTGTTAGAGCGTCTAAAAGGCACCGGGAAAGTGAGTGGCCGCTCAGGACTAAAATTAGAGCAGGAGCTGGAATATTGTGTTCAGTGCCTGCAGAATACGGGCATATTACTTTTGAGTGAGAGTATTCATACATGTGAAGAGTTGCTTAGTATAATCGGAAGAAAAGACTCCGCACATAATATTCTGAAAGGTCATACTGTCGTTCCATATGATATGAAGGTTCAGGGATATAATCAGGGTTTAGATCAGCTGAGTAGAAGTCTAAGAAAAGCTGATTCTGTTTTGAAGGAGAAATCTGAGACAGATAATCATTTGCCTAAATTATGTGCTACAGACAACCAGCAATCGAAGAACCATGGAATGCTGCAGGTAAGCAGAATACAATGTCATGTTTGTTTTAACATATAAGCACTACAAACAGTTTTGTTCTACCTGATCTTTTATACTTATACCTCTTTCGTTTCCCGTGTAAATTGTTGATATTTCTGAAGGACGATCTGATCTCAGAGCTTAAGGCAGAGAGTCTTCTGACAAGCATTCTCAAGGAAAGGCTGTTTTCAAAAGAGAAGGAAGTTGAGCGAATTCAGACCGAGTTAGGAAGAGCATTGCACAGTCACGATGGTCTTAAAAGTGATATTCAAGATGCATTTGACACTATTTCTTGCTTGAATCACAAAATGAAGAATTTTGAGCTTCAGGTGAGCTTGACATGCTTCTTTCTTACACTTGTTCTTCCCCCAACCCCAATGTCTACACCCACAGCCGTCTAAGAGAATGTTCTAAGAAATCAGCCACACGGGGTCAGAGGGTCTCAGTCGCCCTTTAGTTAGGTTTTTGGGACATAATCTCATTCTCTCAGAGCCTTAGCTTGAAATTTGGTTTAGTACAGCTGAAGTTTCTGAGAGGCTAGACTTAATTGGGGTTGGGGCTTGCCCTATTGTCTAGAAATCGCGAAATGACCACAGAACTTGTCTTTCACTGATGTTTTAGCTATCAACTGATGGTGCACCATTGCAGCATTAGACTATTAGTATATATGTTGAGAATTAGAGGGGAGAGAAGAAGAGAGAAATATACATGAAAACTTGAGTTTATTATTAACAAAATGAAGACCTTAAATACCAAGTACATGATGTGCATACCCTAAATACAATTAGTTAATCTAGGATACAATATATAACACATTAATAATTATTCCTAAAATACAAACCATAATTTTAGCTATCCTAATTTACAATATCAATTACAATCAATCACAATATGAACATGATTACATAATTGATATTTCCCTAATAATATATTCATGATAATGATCTTCTTTCGAACAGATGATTGAAAAGGACGGAGCTATAAATCAGCTTCAGAACGAGGTGCGATCACAGGGAGAGGAGCTCGGCACTACTAGGAGGACCCTATCAAAAGTGACTCAAGAGAGAGACTTGATGTGGCAAGAGGTGAAGCAATACAGTGAGAAAAACATGCTACTAAACCGCGAACTCAACTCTTTAAAGAAGAAGATAGATGCCCTCGAAGAAGATACACTTCTTAAGGACGGCCAAATATCAATCCTGAAAGACAGTCTTAGTAATGCCAGGCCCTTTGATACTTTCTTCGGAGCTGATCAAGGGGAGTTGTGACCATTTTATTTGAAAAATAGCATTGAGTTGGAAATCATCACAATTAGCACTTTCAGGAGTATTTTGAAGTGTTCAAGTGTCATGTCGTATCTAGGTGTCCGAGAATTGGACACTGGTAGTCTGGTACTGTGACTACTGTCATTGGAGTGAGGGATTAAGAGTAACATGATTTGTGTGTAGAGGTAGAGAGCCTGGGTGCCTAAACCTTGAAATGTCAGCAAGGTGGAGAACGAGGGGGCGGGCGGGTCAGGTCAGGTCAGTTTCAAGTCGGGCCTGATCATGTAGTCTCTATGTAACTATTGTACATCAGTGATACAATCTTGAAGTTAAAGATCATCAACTTATTTCTTCAATAGATCTCAGGAAAGAGAAAAATAAAAAACTTTTACTTCAATACAGATTTTGTGAATCGCGATATCCGGTAAAACCCTCATATGTAACAAAATCAGGCCATAGCACCCAAATCAGTTACAATCTTACAGGGTTATTCCAGCTCAACTAGAGCCTCAAGACCAAACTTTCTGAATGCAACAATGTTGAAACTCAAGAGGGGATGCGGGTTTATCATACATTCATACTCAAATCTGAATTAGATCAACGGCACATTTTCAAAGACTTTTCAACCACTTTGTCAAGATTCTGATCACACATTACACCATTTTCCTTCTCAAACGCTACCTTAACAAAAATTACGCAATATTTACGTGTTTTTGGAAAAGTCGTTTACCTAGAGTATAAGAATTCATGTACTTTGATGTGATTATTTTGACATGCAATTACTTTCACGTAACTATGTAGGCATAGATAAATATTTACATTCAGGCCATAAAATTAAGAGTAATTCTAAGGTACTCGACAAGTACCGCAAAGCACCATAAAAGGCTTCATCTCAACCCTACATAATGTTAAAATTCAATCTACACCATCCATTATTTTTAATTAGGTATATTTTATAAATTATATTGTAAATAACCAAAAAAAATAGAAAAAAATGGTTAATTGCTTGTATATATTTTTTTTATGCTTATGTATACATTGTACAAACTAAATCTAATATAATTTGATAATTATTTACATTTAGAAAATTTTCTTTAAGTGATTTAAAAATGATTTGTTACAGTACTTTGCAGTACTTGTCGAGCATCCTAGAACTCCTCATTAATTAACCCTTCCTTGCCATTTCGAAAAATAAACTTCGATAATAATTACATTGTAACGATGATTACATCCAACAAAACGCGCACATAGCGGAAAACAACCACCTTATGCTGTTATGCATGATGCATCAAATACTACATACAAACTCTAACAATTGACTAAAACTTCTACAACAATCTCTAAGGCCAAACAAGCTCAGAATCAAAACACAAGTGAACAAATTCTTCTTCTTTTTCTTGTACAATCAAATCAGCCTCCTTTCTCTTTTCCTCCTCTCCAACTTTATTCAACTGATGATCAACTTGTCTGTTTCTCTGCAAATTGTTGCTTGTTGAAGAAAACTTGTAAGTGTAAGCAAGCTGTATGTTATGTGGGTGCAGAAACTCAGATACCAGTAACACAAGAGAAGCCATGCATGCAAATTCAACAAAAATACAATCTTGCTCAAAATTTACAAATTTTAACAAAAATTTGATGTGAAAATCTCTGTTTTTCTTTGAACTTAATTTGTGGGTGATAAGATTTGTTGTGTTTATAAGGGTATTTGTATGAGTACATAAATGATGAAAACTTGTAATAAATGTTGCTGGAATTTGAATGAAAAATACAGCAAAGAAGAGCAGTATTTGCTGCTGGTTTTTTAATAGAGTTTGGTGGGCAGATAGTTTAGCTGTTTTTTGCTGCACAAAACAGTTGTCTGGGTGTAGACTTGGATTTTGTTGGTTTTCAGGTTTTGTTGTTGGTTTTCACAGCCTACCCTCTTTATTTTATTTCATGATTTGTGTGCCCAAAGTAATTAATAGTGCGCATTTTGGAAAACTTTTAGATGCAATCGTTCTAAAATCTTGATTTTAACTGCCGTATGACCATTCTGCGAAGTGTCACCGAGAAGCTTATTGGTTTTTTTGTTTCTTCAAAATTTGATTAAATGTTGTGATCTATTGACGACATATTTTGGTCTGTTTGTGTCTCGTCGCACACAAATAATGGTATGTACACTTGGACTCGACTACGAGTATCACCAGATATAGTGAATTTTGGTTTTGTTTTGGGACAAAATGTAAATGCTTGATTTATTTTTTTATTTTTATTTTTGAGGTCAAAGGCTTGATTTATTATACATGAAAAAGTTCTAATGGATACTTTGTTTTTCAAATTATTACAGTTTAAACGTAAAAGGTTGGATTATTTTTACTAGACGAGAAAAAGTTCAGACAACAAATCAGGCCGGCCTCCTATCAAAAAGAAAGTAGGAAATGGCCCAGTAAGCGCATTGGACATTGGGCATCTCGCAACAAGCTTACAGTTTCACACCTTCTTAAACCCCAACCTCTTCGCCACTCGAAGCCCAAAATGCGCAGACAAAAACTTCAAGCCAAAATTTCTTGAAAATTTCTTCCGAAAGAAAAAAAACTTTCTCGACAAAAATATAAAAAATCAATTTTGGAGGGCAACAACTTATATTTGAATGCAAATTTGACGAGTCATATCTATACGAAATTTTACGGAAACCACTATTTTTGAACTGAACTCATTTTTACTTCCATTCAAGTCCACTCATGGTCGTCAAGTTGATGCTTCACTTCTTTTTGAGTTGAAAGCAACACGGGAAATATAAAAATTGATTCTTAAAGAAATGTCAATTATTTATTTTTATTATTTATTTTTATTGACAGAGGAAGAAATGTCAATTATACTGGTTATAAAAAAACAAACAACCCTCCAAAATATTAACCAAACCTATGAACAGAGAAAGGAAAACATTACTGATAAATGATTTACGAAAATAACATCTATGATTAGAATGGAATTTATGATGATAGATGATCAAGTCCATATCACAACTAGAATTTTCTACTCACATCATGTGCAATTTTTATCAACAATTGCCAATCATAATAAAAAGAAATCAACAAAAGGAATTGTCCAAATGCGAGATGAGACATCAATCATTATTGGAAAGCTTAAATGGGTATGATAGATCCAGCACATTTTATATATCCACCACCAAATCATCATGGGCTAAGCAATTTGCCATCCCTGAATCAATGTCTGTGACCCTAACTTGTACTGCTCTATGACTAGTTTAGTAGTTTACCTTATCTCTAAGGATTCGCCTTTTGTGTCGGAGTTGAGTTGAGTAAGATCATTATCTAAGACGACTAAGCTCATTGCTCACGCGCACCCTCATGAATTCAAAAAGTTCGAGTTCGGAGTCGAAACCTCTACCTACGCTAGTTAAGTCATTTTTCAGCCTAAGATGGACATATTACGATCAACTTTTAACGTATCCCGTAAAAAGATGGCCAAGCATGTTCTATGCATCTTCGCTTCCACTGGACAAAATTACAAAAAGTACAAAGCTAACAGCAATACGAATTATGCGGCAACAACAAATTATATAAACTAGATGAATATTTTTTTAGTCTAATTATTAAATAATTGATTTTTATAAATGAAGCATGATTTAAAGTCGAATTTTGTACCTAACAACAACAAATTTTGTGTCCGAAAATGATGAACTATATGCATGACGAAATGTAATGATCGCAATAGTATAATGATCGGAGTATTTACAAGTTTTTAGCTCAAAAAGTTACATCATGCGGTTAATTAAGTTGTAAAAAGGATACTTAATAAACGTAATTTGGTCGATGTTATTGAAAGTGTAAAGAAAAAGAATGATAATCAACAACAGACAAAAGAAATTATATAGTATTAAGTACAATTTGTCTAATTAATTAAGCTAATGGTGAGGATTAACGGCCTAACAGCCTGAAATGATTGCATCTTTCTGCGCATACATCCCTTTTACGAGAACTTTGTTTCTTTCATTTGTGCTAGATTTGGCTTTTCACCTTTATTTTATATCATCCTCAATGGCCCTCCTCTCATACGGAGTATTCTTTTGTTTTACGTTATCTTTCCGTATACAAAGATGCTTGTGGTTATTTTAAGGTTATGTCATACGAAATGGTCTCATACAATGATACAATGAGTCGATTTTTACAGTTCTGCGGTGAGAAGGTGCATGGTAATTATAGTCTTTGATACGGAGTACATGGTATCACAATATATAAACTATGGTAATTATGCCTTTTGTTGTCAACATTTGTTATTATAATCACTTAGTTGAGTTAATACGTAACTCAAATAATAATAGTAGGTCTCAAGTGCGAACCTCTGATTTTTTGAATTCACTTATGAGGGTAAAATATTGACTTCCAACTCAGATCTAATCTATATCATCGGATGGCGCAAACCAAATAATCATTGACATCTTAATGAGTAAAGCACCAATAATATTTCATTTCATATGCTTTATGTGAACTAGCTAAAAGCCATCCAATTTACACCATAGACCAAAACTTACAATCACAAAGTAATTTTAACCCCACTCAATAACAAACTCCATACATAATGAACAAAAACACTAATGACAAAAATTAAGGAAAAAAATGAACCCAAAAGAAAGAGGTAGTAAAGGCCTATTTTACTACATCTACACAATAATCTCCTTTTTGTATGTGGAAGAAACATGTAACATGGATGAAAATATGTACACTAAAAACATCTTACATGATGCACAAATTAATAGCAAACCAAATTTTGGCCATCTTGCCTACTCATGTTGCAAAAGGTACAGTCAAAATACTAGACCGTGGCCTCCCTACCACAAGGCTTGCCTTCCCATTGACATGGGCTGCTCGTACGCCTTGAGCCCTACCACCCACATGCCTCGCCGCGGCCGGCGGGCCGTCTTGGCCCGAGTTCTTTATCGGATTTGGGCCCACGCTAACTGCCTTCTCATTTCTACATCCCAACAACATACCTCCACCACTACTCTTGCCACTCCCCTTACTATTACTATTATTATTGTTGATACTATTGTGCCACCCCTTACCTTCCTCACCACCACCGCTACCGCGGTATTGCTCCGCCTCACGCCTCATTGCTACATACGCAAAATCAGAGGCTGAGGCGGAGAAATTAGATAAACTACCACGGTCAAACCCCTCGGCCGTGGTTACACTCCAGTCGATACTGACCTCACTAGGAGCGTAGCAGTCAGTTAGTGCGACAGATGGTGTCATAGGCTCTTCATCCACATCAATACCGTTTTCATCCACATTGTCGTTGCTCTTAAATTGGTTATTATTATAACCAGGACAAACAATCCCAAGTCTCTTCATAGTACCACCAAAATTTGAACATGGAACCATCAACTCCTCCATCGAGTCCCTATACGGGTAAGTACTAGTCGAAAAGCTCTCGATCTCGAACAAATCCGAGCTACCATCACTCACATTCTCGTCCTCGTAACTCGTCCTACGTGACTTAGGACTCGGGTGACTTCTTGGTTGAAACACTTCTAATGAATCCCTATGTGGCTCATCGTTACTATTACGATGACTACTTGATGGTATGACATTGAACATTTTCTTCAATCCAATTGGTGCATCCTCCAAAATTGGGAACGTAAACCCGTTACCATTAGCAGTCGTAGTAGTAGTAGTAGTAGTAGTAGTAGTAGTAGTAGTAGTAGCCATCGTACTAACAACGTTATTAGTACTCGAAACACCACCAATACCTCCACCAACTTTAGCAAGATCATCATACAATGTCAATGGGCCAACCACCTTGGAACTCAAACCCAACGACGAAAGCCCACCATTCGATTGGACTTCATTGTTGTTGTTGTTGTTAGGATTATTATACGGAAACCCAATTTTTTCGATTGGGTTTCTAGCCACGACATTGAAGTTCAAATTCGAGTTCCTAGACTCTTGAGTAACAACGGGCAAAGTAGTCCCGATATTTTTGGGACTACTTTGCCTAGGAGAGTACAAATTACTTGCACTACCATTATTAGAAGACGAAGTACTTTGCCTAAGATCAACCATCCTAGGCATATTCTTCGAATCGATCCTCTCTTCGACTTGGACCGATTT
>JBBYHQ010010375.1:0-10977 GCA_038382645.1 Spergularia azorica | reverse complement strand
GGGAGCTGGCGGCAAAGCCTGGATGCGGCTGCTGCCCCTGCAGCGTCAACTGCCCGTATGGAGGGAGCAAGCAGTCTCAAACGATCTGGAACTTCAGGGTCTCAGGGAAGTGGGCAAATAACTGGTGGGGGTGAAAATACATCCTCACAACGGCTACAGTCCAGGGAGATATTCCCTGAACCAACAGATGTGCATGATGTAGAGAGAAGAGGTGATTAGAGTGAATTTGACTGATTGTTCTTCGTCACATTCTTTGCCAACAACACAGTTTCAGCACCCAGGTCACCTGTATCTCAACTTAGCACATTGTTTTTACTTATCTGATCTGTGGGTTTGGGGCCAATTGTGTTGTCCGTTGATTGAGGTGTATAGCCGGAACTTGTGTGAATCGTGATGGCGGTTTGAAGGGAGGCATTCCCGGTATGGTGCAGTGGTTTGTAAGTTATCATAGACGGATCTCGTCTGTGGCCCGAGGGATAAGTGGTGCTTCCTGACACACTGTTCTCATTTGTTTGAGCTTGTTTGTGATGAAGAGCAACAGAAACAAGCTACTACAAATTTTTTCTTGTAATTGATCAATTTCATTTGCTGGGTCCCTGGTGTGGAAGTGTAAATCAATGGTAGTTGCTTAGAATTCCTGATCTTCTTCATTCAATTTCTATTTTGGTGGGATATGTGGGATTATTAGTGGGTTTAAATCCAGGAAAAGAAAAAAAAAATACTGACATTGAAAATTCTTTTATTTATATAACTTTGCTTATTCATTATCCATTCAAATGTTACATTTGCAAATAAACGTGTGATTTGTCAAGATGTGAGAATAGACGTAACTAACATAAATGCTACAATTCGAGTGGTGTTTTCCCACCAAAACTCACAAGACTCAGATGTTTAATACACACGTCTAGGTCGTTTAACTCGATAAGTTAGCTGACATTTGCACTCGTGTCGCGCCACCTAGAAAAATGAGATATGTATAGGTTCGAGGGACATCTCCTCAACACGACAATAGAGAGAGAAAATGCTTTGCCACCCAAACCACCACGCTCACACTTCCTGCCACCACATCTCCGCCGTTCCCCACCGCAATAACCACCGCCAATTCAAACCCTTTATCATTTGTTCTACAAACCCACCACCTGAAAACAAAATTCGTCGTACCCACAACTCCAAATCATCTTCCCTCCTTCTCAATCACGCTAAAACCCATAACCTTCCTCAAAACGACGGCGTTTCGTTGTCTGAGCAAGAGAAAGCTTCAATCTTACAACTTTCCCTTGCAAGAAAACGACCTCCTCAATTTCCTGGCTCAATTTACCCCCGCCCACCGAATGGAAATGACCTTTTTGTCCCTCCTTTGGATACCCTTTTAAGAGGAGAAGATGATGATGATGAGGAGGAAATGTTGGCGAGAGCAGTTGAAATACGGAGGAAAGTGACGTTGGAAGTGTTTGTTGAGGTTATGGTGAAGAAGGGCAAATTTGGAATTACGTATTGTACTAATTTGGGGCATAAGATTAGTGGGTTTCTTGATTTGGTAATGATTGAAGCTGCTGTTATGAAGAAAGACCCTGAATTTTCGAGGCTTTCGTTTAATGCTCGTGTTAGGAGGTTTATTGAGGACTCTAATGTTGTTCCTCTTGTAAGGTCGACTCTTTGAACTCTTTTCTTTTGTTACTATGATTTTTATGTTAATTTACGTTTTTGATGTGATACTCAATTTCAGTACCATCCTCCCCACGTGCTTGCTTAGTGTCGGACATAGGCCGGGTTCAGTTCTGTATTGTATTGTATATAGTGTTTTGTGATGGTTGCAGACTTGCAGATTTGATTAAATGTTATCTCTGTTGCGTAGTGAATACTTTGTTGCATCCCTGGTTATTGAGCTTGCCAAATTTATACTTTAACCTGGTTTTGGTAGCTCTTAAGTATGTGTTTGCGTAATCTTTTGTGCTCGAAGTCGTCTCAGTAAGAAAGCTTTGGTCTTTAGAATTTAACATACACTCCAGGGAGAATTGTATGCTCAGAAGTCGGAACCATGGTTGTTTTAGTAATTATCATGTGTAGGTGCATCTCTTGCTTGAGATACCGCAGTTTTTATGATTAAATGTGGTTGGCTTCTTGCGTGAATAGTCAACAGTGGGCTGGTGTACTAGAGAACTTGATGAATGATCAATTGATCACATTGAGAATGATTACTGCATTATGTTTAGAAGGTGTTTGAAGATTGAATAAGCATGAGAGGGCTAAATTATACCTTGGATATTTTGTAGGTGGTTAAAACACAATTCTTTGTCATACCCTCAGATTGCAAAAATCATATGTATGTCCAAGGGAGACGTGAGATCAATAGTGGAGCTTGCAGAATGGTTAAAGTCAATTCATGTGGAAGGAAGAAGTATAGGAATCGTGTTCATGAGGGTAGGGGAGACCATTTTAAGGCGTAGCATTGAAGAACTGGATGATGCTGTCTTTTATCTAGAGAGCAAAGGTGTGAGAAGGGATTGGATGGGATATGTTGTTACCAGGTGTGCTGAATTACTAGCTTTTGACATGGAAGAATTGAAAACTCGTGTCAGTTTTTACACAGACATGGGCATGAATGATCATGATTTCGGCACAATGGTGTATGATTTCCCCAAAGTACTTGGATATTTTACTTTAGACGAAATGAAGCAGAAGGTATGTTGTTGTTCTTTCCATCTCGTTGAATTGGAACAATTATAGTTGTATATGAAATTACTGGTCATCAGGATTCAGGACATGAAGGTTATTCACGTCATGGTATATTTCAATTGCTTATCCCTCCCAAAGCTACAAATTTAGTAAAGGAATAGCATCATGTTGCATGGGCAGTCGTACTACCAGTCTAGCACACATGGACACTAGATTTTCCTAGGGAGTAGCACCTTGACTGTGCTTTTTGAGCAAAACATAATGTTGAAGTAATGCATCACAGTATTCTATGCAGAAAATGATAAGGTGCTCATGGTTTTAGGTAAACTATCTGAAGGATTTTGGACTGAATGATGAAGATGTCGGAAGACTACTGGCGTTCAAGCCTCAACTAATGGCCTGTGGCATGGAGGAAAGATTTATACCTCTTCTCAAGTTCTTGCACTATTTTGGAGTTGGTAAAGATGGCATGAGAAGAATTCTTGTCCTGAAACCAGTGGTGTTCTGCGTGGACCTGGAATCAACTATTGTTCCAAAGGTAGCGGAGTTCTCCTTTTATATGTCCAGATTTGTGTAAACTATGCTAAGCGGTTATTGTGATGGTAGCTTACCAAAAGTGATGTAATGGTTTCTTTCATCATTTTGTAGGTACAGTTTCTGCTGGACATGGGAATAAAAGAAGACGCAATTGGTCGCATGCTTGTCAAATTTCCATCTCTGATGACATACAGCCTTTACAAGAAAATTCGTCCAGTGGTTTGTTCCTTCTTTTGTTTGCTAGTGTTAGTGTGTTACTCTCGTTCCATCACGCAAAGCTATGCTAGTATGCTGTCTCATTGCCTGGATGATGTACTTTAACTTCGTATGTGGAGTGTGTACTTTAACTTCTGTGTCTTTTTCCATAATTCTCCAATGGGTTAAAAATATGATTCTGTTGTGTCTTCCTTTGCGGACCATCACTTGCAATAGAGAGAGTAAAAAGAAGTCACTTAAATATCGTGTCTTTAGCTGTGTAAAACATGTCTCGTTTCACTCCTACTGTTTTTTTGGGGAATCATCAATCCCCTTTCAGCAGTGTTGGATGATAACGAAGCCAAAATAGTTTTCACAGGAAATTTTAGTTATTTAGTGTCATCTTTAAACTTTTGATGGTGTCTGACAATCGTCTCTAATAGTGAACTGGTTTCAATATTGAGTTAGCATCATCTATCGTGTCACTGCATGTTTATATTGTTTATAACGTGGAACTGCAATTCTAGTAACTGGGCTAATCTGAGCTTATTGTATGTATATATTACTAAGTTTCAGTTTATATCCAGGTTGTGTTTCTATTAACAAAAGCTGGGGTCACTCAGAAGAATATAGGAAAAGTGGTAGCTATGGCACCAGAGTTATTAGGATGCAGCATTGCAAATAAATTGGACGGGAATGTCAAATATTTTTTATCCCTTGGGATTAGCCTTCGACAGTTAGGAGAGATGATTTCAGATTTTCCTATGCTTCTACGTTACAATGCCGAACTTCTCCGCCCCAAGTATCGTTACCTACGGAGGACAATGGTCCGCCCTCTACAGGATCTCATCGAATTTCCAAGGTTAGAATTCCTGACTGTATAGCGGGAATCTCTTACTTTTGTTTTAATGCAACAGTACTGGAGTTGTGAGAAGTTGAAGCATATTATCGCTTTTATAAAAGACACAATTACATAACATCCAAGCAAATATCTTTCAGTTTATCTTGCTCTAGCCACTTGTTATGTTAGAGAAACCAGATAGTAATTCTACTTCATGCAGGTTTTTCAGCTACTCCTTGGAAGATAGAATCATGCCAAGGCACAGGGTACTGGTGGAGAAACGGATAAACTTCAAACTCCGCTATATGCTGGCAAGTTCTGACGAAGAGTTTCATCAACGAGTTCAGGCTGCAATTGAAAGACGGCAGAGGTTTGAATCAGGAAATTCTAATCCATACATACAAGATCAAGAAAACGACAGTGAGGAAGAAAACCAAATTGATACTGGCACCAATTATGACGATGCTGTTTCAGGTTCTACTGACTATTCCTCCTCTGAACTTCAGGCTAGTTATCTATCAATGTCTACAGACTTACCAGTGGCACAAAATGTCTCTGATGTATGAATATTCTGACAGTGTACATAGAAAACAATACATAGATTACGAGTGAATGGCAAATGAAGTATGCGCTTGGTGTTTAAAGCCTTTGGTACTACTTTTACTCCAAGCCATTTTCTCAACTGCTCGAACAACTAAAGCTGATCGTCCTACGCTCCGATTTCACTTTCTAAAGCTCCTAGGTCGCTGGTCATACCAGCAGTCCATCCCCACTTGTGCAGCTAGGTCATACCAGTGGCTCTTGTAAAGCGTTTAACAACATGTGAAGTTGCGAATTCTGACCAATGCTGCTTAGCCTCAGCTTGAAGTTCAAGTTTTATTATCAGACAGACATTTGAAGTGGAAGAGTTTCAAGCAATTTAGATCCAACCCTTTTTTTTAGCAGCATTATTATAGAGGGTGTTTATGGTAAAGTATGCCATATGTTCATGGCTAGCATAATTAAAATAATGTTTTTCTTTTTTTCTAACTCCTGATTCCCACTAGTAAAAGAGATTTCCACAAAACCCCCTAAAAACTTTCCATGCTTGATTAAAGAGGTTTGGTTGATTATTCCCCAAAAGATCATCAGGTAAAATTCGTAACTTTTTATTTTTTATTTTTTTTATCTCATATATTGCTTATTGTTTGATTTTATTGCTTTGTTTAGTTTCGGATGGTTGGAGAGTATAAAGCAGATAAATTTCTGTTGTTTTGAACTGTTTGAAAGTCCAATTGATCTGGATCCTTATAATTGTGTTGAAAGTTGTGTCTTTTGTTCCGTAAATCATGTGTTACCAATCCCAATTTAGTCAGTTTATGTTCAAAGTTTGGAAATTGATGAGAAAAGAAGCATAAAGTTCTGCTCATCAAGTTATGTTTCAGCAAATTCCAATAATATTGATACGATTTAATTTAAAGTGTAGTTTAAGTGACCTCCTTCATTCAGTTTCCTGTTTAAAGTTCTAAACTTTCGGCTCATCACTCACCCTTTCTCTCTCTCTCTCTCTCTCTCTCTCTCTCTCTCTCTCTCTGTTGTTTTTCTGTTGCTTTTTCACTGCAGCAGATCCCAGTGTTTTGTAGCAATCTTGGTTTTTGGTCTCTTGGGAAGTTTGCTTTTCTGCTGCTGATTATCAGCAGTTCAGCAGTGTCTTTCGCATATATGGCGAGAAAGCGCAAGCCTTTCGGGGTGGTTCGGAAGAAAAAGGTGAAGGTAAAGCTTTTGTTCCACTCTGCTTACTGTTTTAGCTAGCACTGCTTAATTTCTCGATTTTGTTGGAATGAACACTCACGATTGCTTATAATTCGGCCACCTTACTACTCGTATGATTTCAGAGAAGTAAACCAAGTGATGATATCCTGGAAGATCGACTGAGTTCATTACCCGATGAAATCCTGCTGGCAATCTTGTCACGTCTCACAATGAAGGAGGCAGCAACAACTAGTGTTCTTTCACACAAATGGGAACAGCTCTGGCATTGTTATCCGAGTTTGAGCTTTGAGGATCCTAAATGGAATTTAGGGTTGGGCAAGAACTATGCCCTCTGGATGCGCCGAGAAAGACCTACTCTGATAAAGCGTGTTGATTTTGTAGAGCACTATCTAGGTCCTTCAATAGACAAATTTAAGGTTATTTTCGACTTAAGCCACAAACACCAATCCCACATTGATAAATGGGTTGATTTTGCCTATGGGAAAAACGTCAAAAGCCTTCACCTACATTTAAACCCTCATTACTATCCACCTTACTGGAAACCCTATACTTTGCAATTGCCTCTGCAGTTTCGGAATCATAACTTTGACACCTTCCAGTCCACCCTTAAATCCCTGTGCCTGAGTTGTGTCGAAGTATCTGATGAAATGTTTCAATGCTTTCCGAGTTGTTTCCCATTGCTTGAGATTTTGCGTCTTAAGCGTGCATATAATTTACGCAACATTAGAAGTTGTTCCTCTTTACACTTGAAACATCTTGAGGTTACTAATTGCTTGACGCTACAAGTCATTGACCTTTCTGTACCTCAACTGTTATCCTTTTATTTTAAAGGGCAGCCTGTAGATTTGCATCTGAGAAATGCCTCCTCACTTTCTGTAGTATCAGTTGTTTCTGTGTTGCACAGGTACCAATTAGCCTATACCTTTGACTCGTTTTTGACTTATTATTCGCAACAGTTGGAGTATTTAGAAGTGCAGGTTACCTTAAAAAAAGAGGTTAGATCATGTCACACACAACCTTTCTCTTCTTTTTTTCTTCTTTTGTGTAGAGTGAGTTTCTGATGCAACCATTGTACACGTTCTTTTGTGTACAACGGCCACCAACATTTGTACGAGTTTCATTTATTTTAAATGTTCATTTTGCTTGAAGCCTGGCTTCTCATATAGACGCAGAGATCTTGTCCGTGCCTACAGTTGCCAAATCTCAAGCATCTTTCATTGTATGTTGATACGGATTCGGATTTAACCCTCGCTGGATGGGCTCCTTTGATTGTGGCATCTCCTCTTCTTCAGAAATTGACATTAAAGGCAAGACTAACTTATATTCAAGCCTCTTTACTGTACTTTCAAATGCACATTAACTGCTTTTTTTTTCTTTTTTCTAATGAACTGATGTTTTATTAGTTTGAGCTTTAGATAATATGCGTCACGTCTGGCTTATTTATATTGGTGAGTGGGCGACCCGATAAGTCTGGTCTACATGTACCCTTTTTATTTATTTAGGTTGGTTACACTTGGTCTGGATATGTGAGCAAAATTACCGGACTTGGCCCCTGTTGCTCCATATTCATACTCTCAAAGGCTCAATCCATCATTTCCCTTGTTTCTTTGCAGTTTGATATAGAGGTCGTGGGGCGTAAGTCTAGAAGAGGAAGGGCAAAGTTTGATTCGCACCCTCTCAATTGTCTAAAAACCCTAGAGATTGTGGGATTTAAGGGATGTTGTGTAGACATGGAGTTTGCAATGTATGTTGTGGAGAACGCTATTCTGCTTGAGGAGGTGATTATTAATCCTAGGTTGCCTTATTGCTTGAGTGAAAAACGCAGACTAGACAAAATGGCTCTAAAAGGTGCTTTGGAGCTCATAGGAAAACTACCCAAGACTGTGAAACTCATTGCCAAATAACTTCGTCAATCTTGATGCGTCTCTTTGTCAAGAAATGCTTGGTGTAGCACTGTGCAATTGCCTACATGTTGTAGGAAAGTAAAGGTCTTAACTCATGCCAAGGAACAGGGTGCTGGTGGAGAAACGGATATGTTGTCAAGTTTTCATGAAGAGTTTCATCTATGAGTTCATGCTGCAATTGAAAACGGCAGAGGTTTGAATCAGGAAATGCTGTTCCATGCATACAAGATCGAGAAAACAACACTGAGATAGAAAACCATATCGAAGCTGGCACTGGTTATGACGACTATGACAGTGTTGTTTCAGCTTCTCTCACTGACAATTCCTCTGAACTTTCAGGCTAGTTACCTGTCACTGGATACAGTCTGACCAGTGGCAGAAAATATATCTGATGTATGAATATATCGACAGTAGTGTACATAGGAAACGATTCATAGAGTACGAGTATATGTATATGCATTCACTGTTGGCAAATCAAGTATAGTATGCGTTTGCTGTTGAAGTCTTTTGTTCTACCCTTAGCCATTTCCTTTAAACCTGATCATACGTTCCGATTTCACTTTCTGAATCTCCTAGGTCACTGGGTGATCCATAAAATTTTCTTTAATTCATGTTTGCCTGTTGGTTCTAAGTCTTGAACAATATTGTTGAAGAGTTTGAACAATGCTGCTGGACTCAGCTTGAAATTCAAGTGTTGATTATCAAGACACGGATACCTCAAGGGAAAGAGTCGTGCTTCGTGAACATCACCTTTTACGATCTAAAGTAGCTGACATTTGCATATGTACTACCAGAAAAGTTTTTTTCAACCACACATGTTTGAGAGAATTCCATAGACGAAAGTGAAAATTGATGATGATCACACAAAATAAATTGCAACAAAGTCAGGTCCCCAACAATTTATTATTTTGAGGAAATGGAGACTTATTATTGGTCGAATTTAATTAACGAACCCTAAAAAAAGAAAAATTCCTTAAAATTGGTCCGTCAAAACGCATAGTAGAGGTCCATATATGACGTAAAACGCAGCGTAGAGACTCCCAACTAGCTGGGAGGCGGTTCTAATCGGTTCATCGTTACTGTGTCTTCATCTTCAATTTTCAGGAGAGAGAAAAAAGAGCGATCGAATCTCAAAATTCAATCGGTAAAAAGTTCACCATTTTTTTACTGTTTCTTCGAAAATGGCGGCGATTCTAGCTCGGAGGTCTCTTCTCGCTCTTCGTTCTCGTCACCTTGTAAGAAGCTTCTGTTTCACTCTTTCTCCTCAAACCCTAATTTTTCCAATTTGGGCGACATTTTACCTGATGATGATTAGTCTTAATTGAGCTACATGATTATTTAGTATCTATTATTTTACCGTGTTTAGGGGATTAGAATGGTAGAGAATTTGTTCTTGAAAACTTCCGTGAGAAGATACCTGCAAATTGAATTGAGTTTTGGGGGAAATGATTGTGTGGCTTTGAATTTGTAGCGTATGTATTGATTTTAGACCTTTGATTTAATTGTTATGTTAATTAGAGGATTAAGGAAAACGGAAACCCGCCTTTCGACGGCGTGTTTGTTGTACTGGGATTAATTCCGTGTGGGTGATAATTTCTGGGAGGATGGTTCTATTGGAGACCGGATGTTGCGTAAATTAGCTAGGTGTTTCGCAATATAGGAGCTACTGGAGGAACATAGGAAGCGAGAAAGCGTGAAATGGTGGGTGAGAAGGTGTGGTAGGGTCTTAGGGATGTTCCTCTTCACCAATATCAATGGTAATTTCTGGTGTGATTGGAGACTTCAGTTATTAGTCGATTTGTCGATTTATCGTGTCTTCCCATTCACTAGCTCTTTCTCTGGAGGCTGATGTTCTGTAGCTTTGCTAAAGCGGAAGTCTATATGTTTTCTGCAAAATGATCACCGTTGGCATGATGCTCTCGTTATTAGATTGTAGGGAAGAGTTTTCTGTATTGTATTTAATGTTGCTCCCGTGCCAGGTTCTCTACTGTGTGATCAACCTTATGCTTAAGAGTTGCATTTGACATGTTTGGTGAAGTAGTGGGCATTGAATTACTGCCTGTGTTTCTAGTCACTAGAAGTAAAGGCCAGCTTATGTAGTGGGCATTTGTTTGAGCAAACTAGATTGCTGAAGACTGGCTTACCTATGATATTTTAGGTTGATAATTCAAAATTACAGTGACATGTTCTTTTATACTTTTCCTTGGGAAAGCGGGCTGTGAGTTTGTGTAATCTATCGCTCTTCCTTGCTTTTAAGTTCCTACATCGATGGTATAGCTGAACCAGAGGTTGGGCAGGTTTTTGTTTTTCGTTTGTGAGTCTTAACACTTTTGCTTCTGTCCTGTTGTATATGTAGGCTTTGAGTGGGCAGGCTTTGGATAGAACCAGCCAGTATGGGGCAAGATCATTTGCTACCAAACATTCATTCTCAACCGATAAGGGTATGTGAAAAAATATTTTGTTGTCTGATTCTTCTCATTTCAATTAGGTCGTCATGTAATCCCCAAGCTAGTTTTGTGATTGGCTGTGAATCGTTGGAGGGGGAATGTTTGGTTCTTTTATGGAATAGATCATGTTATAGAAGCACCCCGGGTGGGGCCGTGTGTGTGTGTGTTGGGGGGGGGGTGCTTAGAACTTTATGTTTGTATATTAGAATTACATTCAAGTGATATGATGGCGTGGCTAAATGTCTTAAAAGATTATGTGGTGAATATCTTATTGGCCTAGAGAGTTGTGATAAGCTTGCCTATAGATAGATTAGGTTGATGTAGATTGTCATTGATTGCACTGACTAACTCATCCTTATACCTGCCATTGCAGATGATGAAGAAAGAGAACAGCTTGCAAGGGAGATATCAAAGGATTGGAGTTCTGGTAACCACTACCACCCTTAAGAACGAAATTGTATCTCTTACATCTTATGTTTTTGCATATACTTTTTTTCGTCAATGTTATTTGTGATCCCATGGTGGTCCTGACATTTGTATTTTGTTTTCAGTTTTTGAGAGAAGCATAAATACTTTGTTTCTTACTGAGATGGTTCGTGGATTATCTCTGACTCTGAAGTACTTC
>JBBYHQ010010354.1:0-10979 GCA_038382645.1 Spergularia azorica | reverse complement strand
ATTTGTTCAAAGTTTGTGCATTTTGTATATATTATCCTATCAGCTTAATGAACATTGTGCATCATTTTTTTGTGCATCTCCTGCTTTTTCTTATCTTGTTGCTGAAGATACTCGGACTCCCTAACTCTTATTATACACCGGTTCCGATTGTTGGTAACTATTACAGTTCTCTAGAAAAAAGAAAAAAAAAAAACGTAGCCAGGATCGTTATAGACCCCTTAATTTAGCTTCAAGAAAAAATCGAGACCCATAAAAACAGTCTTGATTTCAAAACCGCCAATTTCATCTCAAAATCGGATCACTTCCAACCAAACTCCAATTACACTCTCCTAGAACCAATGGAGTTCGATTCTTAACTCTTCTGAATTTGAGCAACAAATAGTGTGGAGGGTTGAAGACTTGAAACCCGATAAATTGACTTTTGTAACCCCGATGAGATAGCCTACGGTCAAATCTTAGGAATACCGCGTGAATTATCTTGAAAAAAAAAAAGAGAGATATATAACCGGATTTGTATTCTTTTCCACAAACCAGAAAGAACCCAATTAGTAATTTGATGGAAAATAAGACATCCGGGTCGCAACCAATTTCATCAGCAGAAGCAGTGTTCGTTGGGGCTCTAGCTCCTGGTGTCAATGTTCGTATCATATTTATATATCACATAAAACTTTACTAAATCTTACTTCATACACTTTATAATCTTCGTTGATGTTTTAAGACTATTTATTGAATCTGATTATGTATCTTGTTGAATACGATTGCAGGGTCCAACATGGAATACTATGAAGATGGTGTTTGTGATGTTGGGATTTAGTCTAACTTTAATGTTAATTCTGGGTTTCATTTCAAGTGATTTTTGGTTGATTCTTCATGTTGGCTTCCTTGTTCTCATCTGTTCTGCCCTCTTCTTCCTTCTTGCCAAGTAAGTTTGATTGAATTTTTACCCTTTTTTTGTTTTTTTTTTTTTTTTTTGTAAGACATTCTCAATACTATGCGAAGATTACTGTATGGAATTAAAGTTGGGATCTTTTTTACTGCTTTGATATATGTTGTTTGGTGGGAGTTCAATGGATTTGTTGTTAGGTTATAAGGTAGCATATATATTTGTACTTTGTGCTTCTATGGTTGCCCATGGGAAATCAAAATTCGCGTCTTTTGAATTTCGAAGGAATAAAGAAAACCGCGGGGATTGAGAAATCTTGTGCGATGAATACGGGAATGAGAACATTCCTTGGGAATTCCCACTTACCTAGTCCTCTAGGCCGTAGGTAAGCAACTTTGTGCACAATGTAGGTCTAATTGCCACGCTTTTGGCAAGCAAAACATCCTAGGAAAGTAGGAAGTCAAGTAGTATTACTGCTTGGTAGAGTTTGTAAACGATGGATTAGTCCTAAGCTCAATTCTTGATTCCGCGGCTGTTTTGGTATGATGTTGTTGAGAAGAGGAATCAGGAATGGCATAATATGTACTTGCTTATAGTTGGTTTGGATAGTAGAATCTGAGGGAAATTGAGTGTAGGGAATTTGGTTTGAATAGCAAAACCTGAGGTAAATGGAGCATAGGGAATCCAAGGGAAAGGAAGGGGAGCGAGTTAAGTGGAAAAGAAAGGGAGTGAACATTTCTTACGGTAGAGGAATTGGCAGGGGATAAAGATAGGAAATCATAAAAATTGGTGTTTGGACAATGGTTATAGGATAATCATTTAGCTTCCCTGTCAAACTTTTATGGTATAAGTCGGGCATCATTAGGTTTGAGGCGGGAACTGATCAGTTCTGACCTTATTGTTCCTTATTTGGTTGCTTTTTCTCCCTTTCCAATTATGTGGCATCGTATTGACCAGCTTGGGATTTGTTATCCATATTTTTCATCAGTTTTCCTGTTTGAACAAATTGCCTTTTTTTTGGCAACCAAAAATCATACGAATTCAAGTAGTATTATTCTCTGGTATATGATGAATTAGTCCTAAGCTAATTCTTGATTCCACGGCTCATTTGGTATAAGTGTAGTAGAATAATGGATTATATAGTACTTTTATTACCTATAGTTGGTTTTGATAATAAAATCTGAGGAAAATTGAGAGTAAAGGGAATAGAAGGGGAAGGCAGGGAAAGGAAGGAGGGGAAGGGGCAAGAAACGGGAGGCAAGGGGCGAGAAAGGGGTGGGGATTGCATAGTCGATAGTGTACTCTTCTTCCTTATACTCTTTGGGGATATCCAAAATACACATTTAGCTTGCCCACCAAACTCTTCTGTTATAATCCCTAGTTCCATAACTCAGGCATCATTAAGTTTGAAGCAGAAACTGATCAGTTCTGATTTTGCTTAATTTAATGGCAATGTGTTGCCAAGCTTTAAATTTGCTGTTCATTTTCATCAGTCTTCTGTTTGACGATTGCCATTTTCGACTGCCTAAGTTGTGTCTGAACACTGATGTGATACAACTCGTCTTGTCCAAGAGGGTTGCTGGCAACACATATAAGATGAGGGTGTTGATGGACACCTCAATATTCCTTCATGATTTTTTTTTTCTTTCCAGAAAGTATCCCTGATGACAAGTTGAAGTAGTCATTTTCTTTGCTTTTCTCTTTCTGCCTAGAATACAGAGTTGCATAACACTTGTGGAGTCTTTTAAATTCGATTCATCTTTCTCTCTTTCTTCTTCTTCTTCTTCTTCTTCTTCTTCTTCTTCTTCTTCTTCTGCTTTTTTTTTTTTCCTAGTCTAGTTTAATGGTACTTAAGTACTGGTGAATTCTTGTTCCTGGAGACTAAAGCTAGCTATAGGAAATTGAAAAATCTTAAGAAGAAGATCCCATCAGGTTTAGATAGGCAACCAAGGCAGCATGTCATGGTATCATGGGGTTAGTTGACTATTCCGGTGATAGATACTATGCATGGTAATTAAGTTTTGCCTGGAAAGAGTGGAAGTCATGTAGAGCATCTCACGAAAATTGGGGGGGGGGGGAGCATTTATTAGCGCAGTGGTAACTAGATTTACCTAGTTCCTGTGACATTGGTACAATGGTACCATGCGTCCACGCCTACATGTGGGGTAAGGGTGGTGAAATTGCAGGGGCAAAATCATGATTGCTAATGGAGATGCATTACTCCCATTATCCAATAGGATATCTCATTGGAAAACTCATACAAAATTCATTTTCATCCTCATGTTTTACTATATAACGTGAAAGACCTATAGACCGTCATCTCTTACAAATCGATTGCTAAGAAATAGTAAATCAGGGTAAAATGGGTGTGATCCAATTGATATGAAGGTAATAATTTGGGATAAGTGTTCCTTTGCTTTTCTTCAAATATTATCATCATCACCTCAGCAAAAAAAAAAAAACTTTGCTTCTACGGTCACACCTTTATTCATGTAGATAGAATTGTCTTTCTAGTTCTTTCCATTTTGTAAACACTTCTCTTTAGCCATGGCCGTTCCCACATTCGTTTGCTGAATACCGAGCAGGCTGTTATCTGCTTAAAAGAGTATCTTTTCGTAAAGACTAGCTGTCTAGCATCCATGTCTTCTGGTTCATGTACTTGTATTTACATGATTCATCGTTGAAAACTTTGGAATCCTGGTATAACAATTTTGTGTATATAAGAGGAGATCGAGAATTCATCGAGATTCTCGAAGTCTTCTTAGGCTTTAGAGTGTGACCATCAAGGTGCCATAATCAGTTCAGTTATCTTCTAGCATGCACTGATGCACCTTCTAACTTTCTTCCTATTCTTTGCTGCAGCTTTCTCGAACAGACTGGTCTAGTTTCAGTCGAACATCAAATGCAGGAAATGGGCTTGAGGCCTAAGGACGGAGAAACAAATTTGAAGAGTGAGTGAAAAAGCTCCACTTTAACCCTTGCAGCAAATGTGATTTCAAAACAAGGAGAAAGGTTGATATTTTTTGGCAGTTGGTTTGATATTGCACGAGGCGAGTAGTTTGTGTACTGTCATTGTAACTTCAAGACTAGTGAAGAAGGAAAGCTAGGGACTTGATAGCTTCAGAACATCGTTGTATTTCGTACGATCGTTTCATGTTTTCGGAGCTTCTTTTAGGGGTGTTCAGTGCTATGCGTTTCATGGCATACAGCAGTTGATTCCTCTTTTTTTTTTTTTTTTGGGTAGAGTAAAGATTACAATACGTTTTGTGAAGTTTTTATCCTGAATTCCTGATGATGCCGGCGAATTGGTTAGTTGCTGGTGGTTGTGGGCTTGTAGCTACACACCTCATTTTCTGTACACACATCTCTTACTACCGTATGTGAGATAGATCTCCAAAACGTGTCTAAACGACTTTCATGTAATGTTCATTCGTATAAAGACTATATATACATTGTTTTCCATTTGCCCACAATAGAAGATTTACATTGCACCATGTGTCGGAACTTTTACGTATGTCAATGACAAATTATAAAAAACGTCTCCACTTTTGTCTCTCCACTATATGTATAACACCAAAATCAAATTTAGTACAAGTCACATCTCCGTTTTCGCATATATATTCAAATTAAACGTGAAAAATCGGAGAAGAAACGAAAAGAGTCAAAAGAGTACGAGTAATTACACTGAGAAATTACTGGTTAACGTCACATCGTTTTGACCCCAAAACAAAGAAATTTACTGCTTAAACTTAACTCGTACAGTATTTTTGGAAGTACAGAGTGAAGTAATAAAATATTCAGACATTTCTGTCCATTTACACAAAAAACCGTCTCTGAACTTACCATTTGCATGGCAGTGTCACTTTCATTTCCTCTGCTCAGGTACATTTCCCTCTCTCTCTCTCTTACCCCCTTTTGGGTATTTTTCATTGCTCTATTTTTACCTTTTTATTTACTTTTACTTCAACTAATACTGGTAATTTTACATAATCTCCCTTTTTTTTTTTACCCCATCTGCAAAAACCCATGTTAAATTTTACTTTTGATCATCTTATTTTGGTTAAATATGGTTAAAGTTTTAATCTTTTTTTTGTGGGTTCTGTTTAGATTTTGAAGAAGTTGTGTAGAAAGTGCGTCATGGGTTCTGATGGTTGGAATGCTGAAGAAATGTAAGTTCTTTTTCCTTTTTTTTTTTTTTTTTTACTGTTGAATTGTGCCTGTTTTTGGTTAATTTTTGACTGGAATTTGTGATTAGGGTTAATTTTTATTGTTGGGAAAATCTGTGGTGTAGTTTTAGGAAGTATTTGCACGATTATTTGGTGAAGAGGAACCTGCACAAGACTTCATCTGTTTTCGCCAAAGAGGCTAATGTGGATGTTAATCCTGTTGGTATGTAGTCCTAATCACATCCCTTTTAGTTTTTACGCTTGATTCTTTGTGGGTCCGTTGGAATTGTATTGATGTTGATGTGATATATTCCTTTGCGGAATGTCGTCGTTGTGTTAGTCGACCCCAAATCATTTTGAGACGATTTTTGTTAGTTTAAGTTTATTTCTGGCTGGTTGTTTATCATCTGGTTCTGGCTGTGCTTATTAGTATGGTACATTGTGGCACTTGGGAAGAGCATGGTATTAGTGTAAATCCACGGTTGTATCGGAAATTTGGATGTTGCTTGTGTTCTTCGGTGGTCTGATCTTTATCTATGTATAGGAGTATAATTTCGATTTATTTGACGTTGAATTTGGCTTTAAATCGACTGATCGAAGGCCCATGTGAAAGTATGGTTGTTTGCTTTTTAACTTTTTTATGGAGATGTGGATTTGCTAAACTTGAGTAAGATTTTGGTAAACAACTTGTATATCTGCAGAGAAATTAGTGTTGAAACGTATACATTTCGGGATTGAATTGTACAAATTGTCAAACTTTAGTTTTATAGTTGCCTTATTTCCATCTCCAATAGTTGAGGATGTGATTTGCGTGGTACGCTGAGCTTTGAGTTCCGCACAATCTTTTTCATGATGCTTTTCTTTTCTCTACCATCAATTCTTTTTTGAGTTTTCTGGTGTTACTTTCAAGTTTCAGCACTTGATTCTCCTCAAGGTTTCCTAGCTGAGTGGTGGGCTCTCTTTCATGATGTGTATTTCCAAAGGCAACCTAAAGTTGAAGAAAGCACTGAGAAGGCGTTGAACAAGGTGATCTGACACGTTTTGGAAACGGTTCTTGACCTAGTATTGTTTGCAACATGTTAAACATATATTTATTTTCAGGGCGAACAACTGACTTGGATTGCACTGCAAAATCTGTTCACTGAGACCTACAACTGTGGGATGAATCAGCAAAGCCTAGCAGACTATACAGCTGTTGGCGATGTCTGTACCAAGCCTCAACAATCACTCCAGAGGACATCTGAAAGAGGGAGCCGTAAGCATTCTGCTGAGAAAGTTGATACAGATTCACAGAATTGCAGTACCAATATTCAGAATAACCCTGAGTTACCTGCAAGCAGCCCAAGGTTAGCTCTGGGTTCTGGCAGACATAGTAAACTTGTCTAGCATACCATGTGCTGTCTGTTGAATGTTGCTCAATTTTTTTTTTCTCTAGTGTCGCTGGCTTAGGGTTCTTGAACTATATGGTTAGTTTGAATGGAACTGATGGGTCCTGGCATTCAGATCCTTGATTAAATTTACTAATTGGGGAATTTAAATCTTGTCCTGGTTCTTGATTTCACAGAAACCTTCAGCAATATATCCGCAAGCAGGGTCAAAAGCACCAAGTAGGTATATGGTCAATTCCTATTCTGGTGCAATTTCAGGTCCTGAATTTCTGAGACGTTCTTGTACTTTTATTTGTTGCAGGAGAAGAGACAGGCAACATTCCTCGGAACAACGGGTGCAATTGAAGAACCAAAACCAAAAGGTTTGTTTGTGTGTCATGTTTCTGTCTATTCTAATGGCGTAATTATGTGTATAGTGAAGAATAAGTATGACATCTGATTACCGTTAGTAGGCTTGAATATGTGAGAATCTGAGCGTTGATATGTCCAGATGATATTATTGCTAGATTGGGTTGATATCCTACTAACTTTCTAACTTCATTTCCATGTCTAACTAGATAGACATATCAGACTATCTTAGATGCATTGATGTTTTTAAAGAGGATTTAAGTCAAAATCTTTGATATGACATAAGTAAGAGTACTTTTGATCAGAACTCTTGTTTATTATTGATTCCTAGAAAGGTACAATCCTACTATAAGTGTATCAGATCAAGTAACCTCAAATCTGCTCTTACAAATTTAAAGTTGGACGTGAGTCAAGAGAAACATTGTCCAACTTCCTATATTATTATGATGCTGTAATTGTGAAGGGTAAATATTGTTTGCTGTCTTAACTGCAAGGTAAGTATTTGTTTTCAACTCTTGCAGGGGATGAGAATGCACATAATGGAGCACCGTTGAAAGGCTGGCCATTGATTGTGAGTGGTCGATTGCCTTACTCTTCCTTTGTTACATGAAGTAGCCGTGGCACAGACCTATTATTCTTTCCTTGGCTGTTTCTGTCTGTTGCCAGAGTGAAATTTATCACCTATTTAGTTTATTCAAATTTATAGTAGCTATGGATAGAAAAGAAACTAAAAACTCTGAAGGTTAAGTAACCTTAGAACTTAGAAGCATACAATTGCACAACAAACGTTGATCACACCCTTCAGAGCTTATTCTCTTCCCACACTTATCCAAACAAAGATAAAGATCTAAAGGACACTGTATTAAACTGTTCTTTTGGATAACTTTGCAGGGAGCCAATCAGATTCCTTCTCATGTTGGCCATCAGATGCTAAATTCTTTTATGCAGTACGCCAACTGCCAACCGCAACTGGAGATGCCTATGTCTCAGTTTCAACAGGAGCTCCTGGCTCAGTTATTGGCAGGTGCATCAACAAAGGTAGTATCACCTTTTCCAGACGCTCCTAACTTGGACATGCTTACCAAGAAAGAGTCGAAGACAATTGACAAGGCGAGTCCTTTTTCAGCTCTGAATAAATATTATTTATTTGTGAGAGTGTCAACTTATAAACACTATTATTGATGCACGACATTAAGGCAAGGATTAACGGTGAAGGACCTCTGCTAAGGACTCACAAGAAAAAGAGAATAAAGGGTTACTTTTGTATAGTCTAATAACCTCAGAGTATTTGGGGACCTTGGACCCTTGACATGACATTTCACAAGCTGCCAGTCATAGTATCAACTGAGAAGTTTAGTATCAGTTGTCTCATGGACAGAACTAGATCAATCAAAAGGGACCTCCGTAATTATTCTAGAATATTGAAAGAAGTTGAGGAGTTACTTGCAGAACTACAGAACATGTTGATACACTGATACCCTACCATTTGAGATATAATGCTCGAAATTTTGATAAGGTGAGATTGACGTCAAAGAATTGAAAAGGCATACTTGCCATTCTTGTTCAACTGCTGGTTGAATTAAATTGACTAGTCAGTAAATTTGTCCTCTGCATTTGGTTATAAAGGAAATTCTTTCACATTTATGCTAGCGAGAGTCGAGTTCAAAAGGGAGGCTTATAAGGCTTTTCGCATTGGCCTGATCAATTGCTGTGGCTAATTTGGTCAGCACAACCCCTCACTAATGTGAAGACTATGGTGACATCTAACATTTCTGGTCAAGGAGGGGGACAGAGTAGGCGTTTCATTAGGCTGTACTCTCAAAATCAAAAAGTTTGTACCATGTGCTGCTATGATTTACTGACTAATTACAGTTTGCCACTGCAGGTCTGGATGATCCTCTATCTCGCACTAATTGAGTTATTATGGAATGACATTTTATTGATTTTCCTGTATTCTCATATTATGTCTGTAGGATGGCCGGGAAGAGGAGAATGATTCAGAAGAAAACATTGAAATGTTCTTTTCGCAATATGATGGCCATGTTGACTCCAACAGTGCTTCTAGCATTTCCCAACAACAATCTACGCCTTTTGGAAACAATAGACGCAGAGGTAAAGTTCAAATGCTTTTGAGTGTTATGCTTAGAAGTGCTATTTACTAATGAGATGTATCTGTAATATTTTGCTTTGGACCAGTTTCTATGTAACATCATCATCGATGGATCATAGAGAAGAGATAACTGTCATATTTTCTCATAAAATAGGCCTTTATTCATTTGCTCGCTATTATAAATATCTTTCCCATTTCATCTTGCCGGCTTCTAGTATTGTTCTTATGTTCTTTCTCCAAGTGCTTACTCACCTGATCCCATTTCAACTGTGTTCTAGCTTAGTAATTGTTCAATTGAGTATCTTACACATACACATTGCAGGACAGGGTTGAATAGTTTGACCTTCTCTCCTTGTCACCACAATGAGAGCTTTGACAGGCGTTGTGGTTTGATTAATTATAACTGACCACTATGCCTTATTTTACACCATCATTGTAAATGCCTTCACCATCTCCTCCTTTCCGCACACACGTCATGGAACAAACTAACCTTGACATAATATAGCAATAGATCCTTAGCCTTGGTCATAAGACATGTCCACGACTCTGTACTTGACTTATGCTCTACTTTTTATGTTAATTCATCTAGACTGTTGTCATTGATTTATTACACGCATCAGGACTTGGAGTGTCTCTGGTAGAGGTTGGAAGTCTCCATGCGAGCAAAGGCAAGTTGTTTTCCTGCAACTTCTCTCATGACGGGAAGCTGTTGGCTTCTGCTGGTCTTGATAAGAAGGTGACATCATTATGGTTTCTTTGTGAAGTTTGGACTTAGTTTGAAAAGCACCTTTTGCTTGGGCTAAGTGATTTCATTATGCAGGTTGTTATCTGGAATATGAGTACTTTAGGTTACTCTAGCACTTCGGAGAACCATGCTCATCTAGTAACTGATATTCGGTTTCATCCTAGCTCTGAGATTTTTGCTACATCTTCATTTGACAGAACTGTGAAACTATGGAGTGCAGCTGAAGTAAGTACGAGGTGTTTTGTTTTTAAATGTCATTCTGGCTGCGTCTAAACATGATGATGTCCAAATTCTTCCGAGAACCTTATTTATGAATTTACAGCAGTTAGCAAATGATAGACCATTACCTTTCTTTGGACAGTTTTTTCAAGGGAAAATATCATCTAACTTAGTATCATAGTGGTTTGCTAAATTTCCTGCTTTCATGTTCATCATGTATGATCTCAGAAGACGGACTATGCAGTAAACATCATCTATTGACCCATTAACATGTTTTGGCTTTTCATTTTAGTTTAGAATCTAATGAAATGTAGCTCGAAGTTGGGACATAGTTTCTTCCAAATTTTCTCTTCTTTTGATGGATTGACTGCAATATGTTCTGAATTTGTATTCGGTTCGAGGATGGTCTTTAAGGTAGATGTGAACATTTCCTTTCTCTGTATAAATGTTGTTAGAATAAAGTCACATGAGGTCTGAGATTTATGTGGGTTGCCTTTCCTATCATCATTTTCTTTGGTATATGTTTAACTACACAAAGATGCAATGCAGAGTTCTTAAAACCATACGTGTGTCTGCTGATCATTTTTCTTGAAGGATGTCATACATGGTCTCATCGGCATGAGCTGATTCTAAGATGTTTACATACGGAGTATAATGTTGTTCAGTTTATGCATTGTTCAGACAAGTGTGCAAACAAAGGGGTATATTTATGAATGTAATTTGATGAAACTTTAAGAAGGTCTTCCAACCTAGACCAAACTTGTATGCAAGGGCTCCCCGATAATAAGGGTTGCTGTTTTCTCTTGTCACAAGATTTAGACAACCGTGAATACTCCGCTACTAAAGGACACTGAAACGAAATTATGAGGGATTTTCGACCTGTTACCCTGAAATTTAAAGCTGAACAATAACCCACTCAAGTCATAACACCTGTGATTATGTCTGTTACAAATTGCAAACAGTTACACCTTATGGTTGTGGTATCTGTACAACGAACATTAATCTTTGATGTCTGTGTTGTAGCCAATCAAGTCACTTTCCACACTAGAGGGTCATTATGACCATGTGATGTCATTGGACTTTCACCCGACAAATAGGAGACTTCTTTGCTCATGTGCCA
>JBBYHQ010010293.1:0-10981 GCA_038382645.1 Spergularia azorica | reverse complement strand
ACCCATTCTACGTAAATACTTTCATTTCATACCCAAAACTTGAATTATTTTAATTTAGAGCATTATTTAAAAAAAACATTCCTCTTTTGAAACATTCTTTGTTAGATTCACGCTGTCGTATTGGTTTGCTGATGGTGCAAATGCAGCAGGTCGCCTATGAGAAACTTACATTCTGTCATTTAGGCGTTCTGAATAGCTGACATTGCCAGCTTAGGTAGCGAACCAGGTGCGTGTCTACAGAATGAAAAGATTAGTCAGTTTCGTTCCACACTTGCAGGATACTCCGTATATTAGTTAAGTTCTAATCGTGTAATCATTCTACGCGCATCCTGCCCCCCTCCCCTCCACCGGGGTGAGTGCTGCTAAGTGTCGCACATCAATTCAATCTGACAAAATGTAGAACAATTTGGTTGTAAATTGGATCCAAACCATGAAAATCAGCCTAACAAAAACAACTGTAGGATCTATAATCATATTTACCAATATTTGCTGAGATGTTCAATGTTCAAGCATTCTTCCATTCAATGTCCTAAGACACAACATTTCAGATTTCATTCTCAAATCGATGTTTGACATAGATTCCATGTTTGAGAATTCTGAAATCTAAGATTTTGAATTTGACCAAGTTTACGAGCTAACTATTGGATCATTGTTTGCAAACGAAGATAGGTTCCTATGGAATTCGAACTTAAATAACAAGAAATGAATAACGCAGATAATTGAAATGTTTTTCTAGAACTACCAAATACGAGATAGAGAAAATATTCGCTCTTTAATTATCTTTTTTTTTTGGGTTAAAAAATTAAGGCGTATATTTTTCATACTTCACATAGTGTTTAGTACGGAGTACGTAACATATTGGTTGTACGGTAGCATTAACAAATAAGGACAAACCTACAAACAATTTTTTGAAATAATGCTAAAAAATTGTTAAACAAAATGGGTCGGAAAAAAACTTGTTCAACAAAATGGGGTGCACGTCACCTATATCTAAAACCGCCAAGAAGCATGGTGGTTACATGACTTGTGATCAGTAACCCAAAAAAAAAAAAACTTGTGAACTGTAAAACCGCCACTAGCCCTGGCGGTTTTACACTGTGTAAAACCGCCAAGGCCAGTGGCGGTTTTACTATTCACAAAAAAAAAAAATTGCCCTAAAACCGCCAAGGAGCTCAGCGGTTTTACATATGGGTGACGTGCACCCCATATTGTTGAACAAGTTTTTCTTCCACCTATTTTGTTTAACATTTTTTTTTCGAGCACTAGTTCGTTAAATCGTTCCAAACCTACACATTTTTGGAACAGATATATAGAAACAATATAAATAGGCAACTCAAATACAGACTAGGCAAGCAAACGCGTAATAATATATCCCAATGCCCTCGGATTTTAATTAGTCACAATTGAAAATAAAAGGTGTTATTACAATTTTGATTTTGAGCAATCCAAATGTTGACATGACCAAAACTTAATTTGAATGTTGACCCGAGTACTTGGACCCAAATCATATTCGATCCAATTTACTTAATATTGACCTAATCTGAGTTCAACCCAAGTAATTCAACCCATATCAAAAACATACCCTAATCCCACAATTCCATGTTGACCGAAAACCGAGTTTGACCCATATCTACAATAGACCCTAATCCACCTGTCCAGAGCTGACTTGAACCCGAATCCAATCCAAACAACCCGTTTGCCGTTAATAGTAAGTTTTCAAGTTTTTGGTCATTTTTACCCGGTCTTAACTCTAGCTGGAAGTCCCGAAGAAAGGGAAACAAGCTAAAAGGTGAGAAGGAAGTGAGAAATGCGTATCGCGTTTCCATTGGCAGTTCCTATTCCCAGTCGAAGCCGTGGTCGTCTCCTCATATTTTTTTCAACTACCATCATCAAACACCTTCAAACCCCATTTCCATCCCAACATTCTCTCTCCTCATCCTCATCTCCTCCTATTATCATGGCCGCTGTTTCCGATGACTCCGCCACCAACTTCGGCTTCGACCGCCCTGAAATGTTCAGCGCCACCCTCGCAAACACCGTGGACTTTTACGAGCGCCACGTCTTCCTCTGCTACAAGAACCCCGAAGCTTGGCCTTCCAAAGTCGAGGACTCCATTGATGATCTTCTTCCTAAGCTTCTCTCCTCCGCCGTCAAAGCTCGCAAGGATGATCTTCCACTCAAAGTACTTCTTCTTCTTTTTTTTCTCCACTCTTTTGTTTTATTATTGCCTAATTTCGGTCGTCGGCGATATGATCGTATTTCGATTTGTTTTTGTTAGGGTTTCGATCTTATGATGCAATTCCTATTTTCGATTTGATTTCATTAAGCTCGGTCATCTGTTTTCCGAAGTGTCGTATCGTTGACGTTTCAACTGTTTGACTCGCAATTATGAACTTAGCTTTTACTTAATGATACAATATTGATGAAGATGATGATGATGATGATTGTTAGGCAGACGGTTATTCGCGATTTTAATTGTTGCGTATGTTAATCATGTATGAAAACCTAGGGCTAGAAATCTGTCGCGAGAAACCTCTGAGTCGTATGGAGGAAGATTTTGTTGTCTGCGTATCTGGATTGGTGGAGGATTTTGAATCGTTGATGCCAAATTGTTTGGTTGTCTTTCGCTGTATCGAAAATATTTCTTGGCAAGACTGGCAACTGTGCTGTTGTGATTATCTTCTGGATGTGAAGATTATGATAATTATTATCTGATTATCGTTGAGCTGTTTCGGTATATTTTTACAGAATTTGTTTTTCTTTTGGTGTTTTCTGATTAGCTGCTTTTTTCTGGCTCATGGAAAACTTGGTTGATAAAGTTATAAACGTTTCTGGGTTTGTTTAGGAATTAGAGAAAGTTACTAGGGGTATCTAGATGAATTCACAATTAGGAGATGGTTGCTCCGCCATCACTTTTAGAAGTGCAATTATGTAAAGGATGCGTAGTACATTCAACTTGACTATTCTGTGGCTTGATTATGCAGACTCGTGTGACTGTATGTGGGGGATGCGATGGGATTGAGTGCTCAGATGGCGATGTGCTGATCTTTCCAGAAATGTTGAAATACAAGTAAGGAAAATCATGATGGAATTTCTCCTTAGTGTCTCTTGGTTTCGTAGCTAGTGTTGTTCTTGTGGGCATTTTGAAAACCGGAAATCTTTAGTTTTGTCGTAAGTTGCTTAACAAACAAGATGATACGTTGACACAATTGTGACCATACTTTTGCAACTGTCTTCATTATCTGTCGTAGCTTTATTGAATGTGTGTTTTGCTGACTGAAGGGGTTTGAAGGAGTCAGATGTGGATGCATTTGTGGATGATGTTCTTGTAAATGGTAAGACATGGGCTTCTAGTGTGCCAGAGACCTTGGTTGGTGCGTATGTCTTTGTCTGTGCTCATGCAAGCAGGGACAAAAGGTGTGGTGTCTGTGGCCCTGTCCTCATTGAAAAGTTCAAGGAGGAACTTGAATCTAGGAGTCTGAGTGATCGAGTTTTCGTGAATGCTTGTTCTCATGTTGGTGGTCACAAGTATGCTGGGAATGTTATCATCTTTGGCACCAATGGTGAGGGGAAGGTTATTGGTGACTGGTAAGTCCTTCAACTGCTGGCTTTATATTACTTTTCCTTGTAATATCAGTTTATAAGTCGGGGTCTAACTTTCTGTGTTTGAAGGTATGGTTATGTCACTCCCGCTGATGTGCCGGACTTGGTTGATGTGCATATTGGCAAGGGTGAAATAATTGAGAAGTTATGGAGGTATGTTAAGCTGTTACTCTGCTCTTTTCTTTTCTTTTTTAATGATCACAAAGTATTTGTAGCTTGTGTCTTGATTTGACAGCGGATTCATATCTGGTATTCTTCCGTTGTGCATTTTAATACATTTATCTATGTGTAATTATTGTGTATGGCAGTGGAAATGTATAAATGGTGGTTTTTTACTTTATTTTATTGCACCAGTAACACTGCTGTTCACTGGGGGCTGAGTTTAGCATGTGAACTTATCTGCCACCATCAATTTCAGGGGTCAAATGGCTTTGAAAGTCGAGGTTGCTGAGAATGTAGAAGAGATTAAGCCCTCTAAGGAAGTTGTTCAGGAGAAAACTGAAGAAACATCTCAGGAGGGTAGTGGAGAGGAGGTGAAGGAAAACGTCAGCTGTTGCCAGGGTTCCAATGGTGTTTCATGCTGCAGAGATGGATCAGAAACTAATGGTGAAGTAGGAAAACTGAACCCAGAGAAGACCTCAGAGGAGCTTTCCAAGAAATCAGCCTGCTTGCCAGGATGGATCGGGAAGTGGGAGCAGAGTGATGTTTTGGTTGCTGCTGGTGTTATTGGAGCTGTCGCAACTGTTGCTGTGGCATACAGCATTTTCAGAAGGCCATCATAGGTCGTCCTGAGTCCGACTTCTCCTTGTTTCTCATTTGTTCCACCAAGTTACGTGAGATTCATCATCTTTTGTAGCGAGGTATATACAAATTATTCTTAATACTACGCATATTATAGTAGCTGACTGGTTATTTAGCCCTGAAAGTAGGGAGATGGGCTTGGATGATTTTTCGTTTGAAAGATGGAACATTTCCATATCCCAAATACATAGATGCTTGTTCACTGTCAAAAGTTGTACTATACAGTTTGATGCTTGGTGGATTGGATAATCCTTGTTTACTTGCTGTAGTGAAATATGCACTTGAGCTTGCACTTTTTTTTATGAAGGCATGAGTCTTCATTTTGCATGTTCTGTTAAGTTACAAAATCGCCAATCGTTACTCTATCAGCAACCATCCCCCCCCCCCATCTCTCTTGTAGTTCTAGATGTATGAAGACATTACAACGAGCAGTTTAGAGCCGCTTTGGTCGTGACAAACATCGGGTGAGAATTGAATTCTATATGTTATGTGCTTCATGAAGAAACAGTTGGTGGAGCTGCGAAAAATTATCCCAGAACTACAGGGCAGATTTAGAGCCATTAGCTGATAGTTGCCTCGATGGATAAACGAGCAACAACACCTTGCACTGGTTCTAAGCCGTCGTACACATGTTTGGATTGACAAAGCCAAAACTTAGCTTGTTTAGGTTGCGAAAAAGCCGAAACATAAATTACATACGGATTTTTCACGTTCAATAATCGAGGTATCACACACCTTATCTGACTGTTTTTCTTTTTTTTTTTTTTTTTTTTTTTTTTTCTCTGGAGTAGCCTTTTTAGATGGAAAAGAGTAACTTAATCTTCTGCCCCTTTAGGTCTCCTCTGTCCTAACCAAGAAAAGGAAAATATGGGAAATGTTAATTCAGAAACCACAAGCGCTTGGTTGAATAATACTAGGTTCAGCTGGTTTGATTAGTTCTTAGTTTCTTACCATGGTATTAAAATCTTATGGGAGAAGCTTTGTAATCTGTTGTACTCGTAGTTATATAACACCAATCATAAATTCCCCAAAAATGTAGTACTACTACTACAACATCATGGAGTAAGTAACAGGAGCCAAATTTCAATATATATATTTTTCTCTCTATAACCAACCGCAAGACTTGTGAGCATTCCATTGGTCTAGAGACTTGGTTAAAACTTAAAAAGTGAAGTAGAATGAATGATGTTTTTGGGCGGTTATTTTGGAGTACCCTTGAAGGATAGAACTATAGAAGTGATGCAGTGAAAAGTTTTTATCCGTTAAAAATTTAAATATTTTACCCACAAAAGCTGACTGCCACTTTGCTTTGCTTCTTTAAAAGGGAAGTAAAGGATCATTGGTTTGGAATCTAATTTTGGCATTTCTAGAAACCAATCCAAAAGGCATCAAAACATCCAACAAAAGAATAACTAAGTTTGCTTCAATCTCAAACAAATGCAAATAAAAATACTAACAAAAAGAACCCCAAACATTGCTTTGCTCAAGCAATCACTATTTAAATCATTAAACTTTCATCTTATTCTGAAACTATTACTTGCATTGCATATTTCTCAGGGTGAGTGGAGAGCTAGGAAGAGCTTTGTATGGAGGAAGTACTGATGAATGCTCTGAGCTCTCACCACTCTGAGGAGCGGATCCGAGGCGCAATGCAGCTCAGTAATTTAACAAGCAAACAGAAACAGAAGCTGGTTGAGAAGGGGATTTTCCATCCTTTGTTAGATATGCTCAACTCACAAGAACATGAAGCGACTGAAGCCGCTGTACATGCCCTCCTCAGCCTCGCCTATGGCAGCGAAAGGTATGGAATCTTGTTCATTCTCATTTCAGTGATCATTTTGGTTAGCTATCAGACTATGAGGGACAAATTTTGGATGTCTAAATGTTCTGTTCTGGTGCAGAAACAAGATTAAAATTGTCAAGTATGGGGCGATACCATTGCTGCTGATGATCCTGCAGAGTCAGTCGAGTGCTACACTCACTGAGCTAGCGATAACTACAGTGTTTATACTGTCAAGTTGCACCAGGAACAGGTTAGCAATTGCATCTTCCGGAGCCATACCCACACTTATCGGAATCCTAGCAAGGGATGGGCTTGATGTCAGTGTGCAAGCCAAGCTTGATGCTATGGCCACCCTGATGAACCTCTCCTCCTGCGATCAGATTATCCCGTTATTTGTTTCGTCTGAATTGCTCGTTTACCTTCTCCAAACTGTCTACACCTCGGAAAAGTCGTCTGATTTGGTGGAGAAGGCAATAGCATTGCTGGAAAAGATTATTTCATCATCAGAGATCGCCCTCCATACAACTGCTGCCATGAACGGTGCAATCCAGGCCATTGTCGAGACTATTGAAGAAGGTTCACCACCGTGCAAAGAACATGCTGTAGGAATTCTCCTGCTTATATGCCAGAACAGTAGAGAGAAATACAGGGGACTATTGTTGAGAGCAGGGGTGATGCCTGGACTACTACAACTGAGCGTGGACGGAACATGGAGGGCCAAAAATCTAGCTCGGACCCTTCTGCTGCTTCTCAGAGACGTTTCAGGCAACACCTCCAAAGTTAGCAGACTGAAAAGTGATATTTTGGAACATATAATGGAGAGAATTGATGCAGATGAAGACGGGTTTAGTACCGCCTCATTGAGCCTGGTAGAGAAGACGATAGCCAAACTCAGTGCTTAAATCAAATCTTGTAACATATAGAATGTAGGACTTGTGTTATTGCTCATTGACTGCACTTGTCATCTCATTTGCAGAGCATTGGCATCACAACTACTCCCTCCGTCCCAGCTCAAACGCCCCGTGGGCCTTTTGTAGTGGAATAAGAAAACTTGGTAAAGTAAGTAAAGTAGTGGTAGTGAAAGAAAATTAGGAGAAAATTGGAGAGAGAATGTGGGGATTAATAAAAAGTAGGAGAGAGAATGTGAGAGTGGGTGGGAAGATTAAAAAAAGGTATGAGAGATAATGATGTCCCAAAATAGATGGGGTGTTTGAGCTAGAACGTCCCGAAAAGGAATATGGGGCGTTTGAACTGGGACGGAGGGAGTACGAATTACGATCATCCGGAAATTTTGGTTGTTCCAATCTCAACAGTACCACTAAACCCATCAAAGAATTTGCCAGTGAACATATTCATTCATGACAGACGTACAAGTCACTCAACCAATCTGTTGTTGCCGTCCCACAATAATTATAAATAGAAAAGGCTGAATAATAAGAATGAATTATACTAATGTAATGATCTAGATATGTCACTGCAGAAAAGGCAGCAATTTTAGCTCAGAAATTCTGAAGAAGTCGTACAGCTTTGAAAAACCAGTCTATAGCATTATATTAGAACCAGAACAGTCAGAAACTTGTTCCTCGACGTTTTGTTCTCTTGAAGCATGTCCAAGTAAAAATAGACCTGCCACAAACCTCTTCTCCATTTACTGGTTGCTTGATTAGCATTCTCATTTCCTCGATACAGAAGAAACGGATATCCGTTGCCTCAGAGTATAATACTAGCGCTTCATACAACGCATCATAATAGTAGCTGATTGTATATGAGCGGCCAAATGTTCAGCAAAAAAAAACAGAGAAAACAGAATGTCATAAGAACCTATAAATCTTCTATAGTTGGATTTTAAGTAAGGCCATATAGCACCTTTCGAGGATCCAGTTGCCCACTGCAGTAACTTGATGACACCGTGGATATTTCTTGATATCCCTTCCACTCTTCTAAAGGTTTCAAGACAATGGGTGATTCCACTGCTGCTGAATCAACGCACAACATGGATTTATAATCCTCATCGCCCAAGTCAGGAATAGTCTTCGCCTTCCTGTCCCAAGGATTCCAAACAGCTGCAAAAAAACAAAATAATGGTAGATTGGTCAACAATGTAATTTGGGTGGTACTTATGGAAGAGTGAACCTGAAAGCACATACATGGATAAAGCTAAGGTGTCAAAGAGGATCACGGCAACCTACATACCCAATAACAACAAATAGCGAGAAACATGCACAACTGTTGACCCTATGGTGGCCAAAAACTTGTGGTGCGGAGAGTGTGGACTGTGGAGAACAATTGTATAGTTGTATTAGTTTTGCATGATATATTTGTGACAGAGAACTTTATATATGGATGCACATCAATTGTCAAGAATCAAGATCTAAGATAGGGTAGGAATTGTCCAGAACGTGGGTGCCCCTAGAGAACTCACAAGCTTTTATGGAGTTTTCTTATAGATCTTGACAATTGATTTCTCTAATGAATTGTTTGATGCTTTACATAGCTAACTATTGTAGCTAAGTTACTGGTGAGTTGTGACTCCAAGCTCATAATTAACAATTTCAAAGATTTAGACGAGGAATTGCTTCGTTTTGGCGATAGTGAAAGCAGAGCTCCTCAGGTTACACGAGGAATGGTTAGGCATTAGTGAATGCCATTACTTTTGTATAAGAGTTAATATCATTAAGGAACTGAAGAAGCAGAAGAAACTGATGTTACATAAAAATGCATATCCATCTTGATATGATGGAATAAAATTCCAATGTTATCCATATTTTAAACCAGTATTTACTTATGCAGCACAAGCAAATAGCAACTGAATTATGTATAACAACAACGCCAACCAAGTTTTAGTCCCAAAAGAAATTAAGGTTGGTTAACATGAATATTAAACTGACTTAAGTATGACAAGATAATAATCGAAGCTTCCCCCCACTCATCTAATAATAGTTGTAAAAACCTTAAATGGACCGAAAATCTGGAAACTACAAACCTGCATCAGGTATGCCATCTTTACGCAGCACAAAGGTCCGTTTCTTCTCATGGTCTATGATAGCAATCTTGGATGGTGTTTTCAGATATACACGGTCAACCTAAAATTGGATGAATGAGAACAAAAGCAAACCAAGCAGATCGTACTTTAAAACTCAAAGGCCTATTGTAATTTTACGAGGTAGTCCAAGGTTGCTAAACAAAGTACCTCACCATCAAAAGTAATTGCATCTGCTTGCTCTGTATACCTCTCTTTGTTCATCAGGTTATCAAAGTAATCTAGTGTCTCAAGACCTTCGATGCGCACTTCACTGGAGAACATTTGACATCAGTTAAGGGAGAATCTAATAGGAATTCTTCTAAGCTAGAGCAAGTGACCAGAATGCATTATACTGACTATGCCGAATAGATGCAAATTGTTACTACACGGGTTTAGTCAATCAAAGTATATCAGAAGGATTCTGCCAGAAAAGCATGCATGTAAGGAAGCTTGTATCAGATATGGATAATGGTTACCTGATATCTGATATGGATAAGTAATTACGCAGGACGAACATGAACGAGAAGTTTTTGTTGTCAGTATTTCTCACACGTGGTATCAACGTGAGCTTTCCAGGGCTTAGAGAAACTCGAAGCCTCAATTCAAAACTGCATATAGATGAGTGTTAGTAAACTATGTTATCTTTGCCAGTAGCATTCTTAAAGTGAAACGATAAGCATACCTCCGTGGCCAAATCTTCTGATCCTCTTCTGTTGGCTTCAGTACAAGATCAACAGTTGACGAATTGGTTGCAGGAGACAAAGGTGCAGTAGAGCTGTCTAATGACCACATCCTATTCCTTGCAAATCCATGTTGCTCAAGTGAACCAAAATTCCCATACTTTGAACCAGAAAATAGACTATGAGAAACGTAGAGTCAAACAAAAGAAGAAACTATTTGAATAAGTACTCAGTGGCAGCCTACCTGAGGAAAGCAGACAGGAATCCCTCCTCTGATAGCTTTTGGTGGTTTCCAGACAGCCTGTCAAGCATCATTATCATTAGTTACATGAAACTGAAACTTGTTTCATTGAATTACTTGCTATTTTTCACTAAATCACCTAGGCTAGGCCTAAAAAGGAATCCTACAGGAAAAAGTCCCTGTCTTGGAAAGCAAAGAGGCATCCAGTTCATAAGAGATGACATTAGCGATTATCAAGATTCCACCACAAAAGCAAATCACATCAAACATACAAAAGGACTATTCTAGAAAATTGGACAAGGTTGTGAAGTGGATAGAACTGACAGTTATTTCTCTATCTGCCACTTTTGAATGAATCCAATGACAATTCAACTACATGCATGAATACTACCGAAAACACGTAATAGGATATCCACTTTGTTTACTTTTAATCAACTGTTCTGAATTCAGTTCCGGTAAGACTTTTGGAATAAACAGTGTCCATGTTGAAACACAGATATATTGTTTACTTGTCTTTGGGATATAACTGAGTAACTGACTAAATCAGAATGATTTGTCCTCTAAACTTCTTGATTCATTAAAGTAGCTGAAGGTCATCTCTACAGTAACCCTGCCGGTATACTGATGTTTTTACTGTTTTGGTCAGGAAATGGAGAACATATTTACTTGTTAGTGTTAGCGATACAAATTGGGATGACGGAGAATATAGGACGATAAATCCAGAAGGCTCTTAGCCACTAAAGCAAGCATCAGCATATCTTCCTCCAGCACTAGCTTAGAGAAGAATAAATAAAATGGAAGATAGGAATGATGCACATCTGGTTCACCAATCAAAGAGGAACAATACTTTT
>JBBYHQ010010272.1:0-10981 GCA_038382645.1 Spergularia azorica | reverse complement strand
TGAAACTTTGATAAACCGATTAGTGTGTACAACCTTCTCAACACGGGGGGTATTTTGGGGATGGGGCGTTTGAACTGAGACGGAGGGAGTATTTGTCTTCACTTCCCCCAGTCCTTCCCCTCAGATCTCTCCCCCTCTTCCAGTGGTGGCTACTGCCCTCTTCTAGCTTAGCTCTGTTCACTTGCTTCTCAATTCTTGCATACTAGCCTACTAGACTTGCTCCCAGTCTTGATGCACCACCATACTTTCATGTACTCCAAAACCTCATACACCTCATATAATACAGCAATGGTCAACTTATCTCCGCTGTTCCAGTTGAAATCCTGCTACTATTAGCTACTATTGTGGATGAAATTGTTTGAGGATAGGAGAGAGAAGTGAAGGACTGGTGGAATGGGGTCAACCGTTGAATATGATCTTTGTACTGATACATGGATGTTTCTCACTTATTTTAGCATCTCAGCGTGTTAGCGTGGAATGTACTATATGTTTAAGTGGATTAGACCGTGAGTGGCCATCTAAATTGGTTTGCCACATAGCCACACCTACCCAGTACCCTGACTCGTTAGAATGTTTGCAATGTGTGCATTTTGCTACCCTTATGGATCTGCGTCTGTCAATCACCAACTCGTAGAAAAGCCACAGCTCATAGAAAAGTATAAACCTGAGTGTGGCCCAATAAAAAAGGATGCGGGCTGCTGTATCTGTTCAGGCTATTATGAGCTACATGGATAGCCTTTAGCAGAAATTTGTGTTGCACACATTCGTGCGCCCTCTGATCTGCAAGATGGGTGACTCTATTACGCTCCCACATAGTGCCCTTGCCATTTTTGAGCATGAAAAGACAATATTTGGCTTACCTCATCTTACTGTCTTGATCACAAGCTGTGACTTTCCTACTTCCTTTCAGAGTTTCGGTTGCTGAAAATAAAGACATAAATATTTTAAATGAATCCACATGAAATTTGAAAGACTTTGTACATCCTGGTTGTTGTAGCTGATTGACCTTACTTCGTCCATCTCTCTAAGCTTGTAAAGACTTCTCTTTAATGTTGTCCAGTTTGGATATTACCAATTGAAATCTGTATCTTGTCTATACATATAAAACTACTAGAAACAGCATAATAAAAGATGATCTGTTGTTTCTCTGCTTCCCTGAAGTGGGTAAGCGTTTGATAATCGGGACGTAGTTTTTCCTTTTATAATTATTCTGTCTAAACCTGATATAATATTTGCTCCATGTGTATCCTGTTGTTTCTTCCTTTTCTTTGGAGCAAAGAATTAGAAGCAAGTGTTTGATTTCTATTCGTTTCAGTGTAGTAGTCATTGTTTTATTCTTCGTGACTCTGACTTTTAACATCAAATTTCTTGCACTTTCTCACCAGGCCTTACTGGAGATGTTACTTTCCAAATACTCAAGCCATAATCTATGTGGTTGATTCAAGTGATACTGATCGTCTGGCGATAGCCAAGGATGAATTCCATGCAATTTTGGAGGTAATGCTTCTGAATCTTGGATTCATTTGAAGACTTGAAAATAAATATAACTGAATTCTTTTTAGTTTAACGTATTATACTCAAGGAACCCACAAGTGAATGCTCTCTTTAGGCGATTCTGTAATGTAACTATATTGCTTACTTCACCTTCTTAGTCAGAATTTTTTATGGCATGTAGTTGAAAACGTTGACTGATGTTGTAGCTTAGTTTTCCGGCTACTTCACATGCCTTTCTGTTACATCAAGCCTTACATCAGCAAAGAAAATGGATTATATGTATTAGTTGGACCTTTTAGGTCCTGCATTTGGGTTGGTATTTAAACAATATCTGAATATTATTAACGTGCTGCTTGGAGGTATTGTTCTGTGCATATTACCTCTCATTTAAAATATGATTAGATGATCTTCCTTATGAGGCTAACATATTTTCTATCTTTTGTAATTTTCATTCAGTTATGATATTGAACTATGATTGAGATTTGTATTTAAATCACAAGCTCATGTCTTTCAGGAGGAAGAATTAAAGGGCGCTGTGGTCCTAATCTTTGCTAACAAGCAGGTCAGTGCTGCTGCCCTTCTGATAATCAGCAATCCTATTACAAGTCGTGAACTGCAGATAAAAACTTAATTTATCTAATATAATAAGCTTCTCGGACGATCAGATGTGTTTTTGATTCTGAGTTTGAACACCGCCGTGGCTGATTTCCATTTATCCCTTTCGATTGTGTAAGGGTGGTTTAAGGTTGCGACATATGTGTCTCCATTAACTTTGGACAATGATTGATTGGTTGTCCTTTGCCATTGATTCTTTCTTATGTTTACATAATATGGGTGTTTCAGTCATTGAGCCTGGCTCGGTTTTAGTACAATCAGATCTGTTATCTCATTTTGGCCAAGACACCTGGGTCACTTTACTTTTCTGTTGGTACCTTACAGGATCTTCCTGGTGCACTCGATGATGCTGCTGTAACTGAATCATTGGAGCTACACAAGATCAAAAGCCGGCAATGGGCTATTTTCAAGACCTCTGCTACAAAGGGTGAAGGGCTTTTCGAGGGATTAGACTGGTAAGCTGTGCTACTACCATTACAACTTTCTCTCTTTTCTTCATCTCGCGATCTTACCACTTTCTTTCTGGGTGGAAATCTAATTGGAATTCATTGGCAATGTAGGTTGACTAATACCCTGAAAGCTGGAGGTGCCTAATGCTTGTTTTAAAGGAATAGTGAGAGTTGTGTAGCTGTTAATGAGCGGAAATTTTCGAATCTGGTAATTAGTTTTGTGATAGCAACCCTGCCCATAATTGTTCAATCCTTGGTGCATTTCACCACCCATAGACTTGTATAATTTGTGATTTATACAAAGTAAAAATTTGTTACATCTCCTTGATATCAGCCAAACACCCATCTTTTGGATTATCGCTGTGCAGTTTTTACTTGGTTACTTCGGGATACCCGCCTGACGTGAGATCAGCGGAACTAATATGTAACTCTGTTCTGGTGAAATCTCGTAGTCTTAAGCTCGCTAGTACTGAATACACGGCTCTTCGGCTTTCCGTGGACTCGGACGAAGAGAGAAAGGAATGCGGAAACTCACGAGGTCTCCGGCCAGCATAACCAAAGAGAGCCACCTAACTTCATGGGTATTGTAATGCTTTGATTACTTGAAAAGGCAATAAAAAAAAATGATCACGATTTCACTATGAAAGACAAGTCAACAAACCCACTTTTCTTAATTGACTTTAAATCAATCAAATAATTGACTTATATTTAATCAAATAACTCTAGAATATAAGCCTCATCATCCTCTCTAGCTACCCTTTCTTCCAAGGGAAAGTTCCACATTTTCGGGAAACTTCGTTTCTATGACTCTTGTTATACCTTTCTGTTTCCACACATGTTTCTTACGTATAGATTGGCAAACCACCTTACAAGTGATATTATTGATATAGTTAAGGTGATAGTCGAATACAACTTGCTTATCGGAGTAAATGCGTAAACTGTATGCTCTATTCCACGATCAAGTTATCAGAATAAACAATCTATCGAAGTTCAGTTGTAAAAGTAAACTTGAACATATAGTCGCGGAAGTACATCTTGATAGGTTACAAAGTTTGATAACTTTTTACACAGTTATCACTTATCACCTCAATAATGCAATGTAGCTTTCACTTTAATCTCAAATATCTAATTGTTGGAGTTTATGGAAGTCATTTTCACAAATTGCAATAAGATGATAAATAATTTAATTTTACTTTTTTGGAGGGTTTTGAGCAGTATAGTGCACTCTCCAACATTTATGATGACAGACATTTCTCCATACCCATAACAACGACAGATGAACAACACAGTTGCCAGATAAGCAACTTGTAGCCAATCAAATTTCAGCTAAAGATCATCTTCCCCCGTGACCGTGACTTCTTCTTCGTGAAGTTTTATTGGCTCTTAAGCTTTGGAAGGGACGAATGCCATATCTCAACGAAAATCGTTAAGGCTACCCGTCTAGATGTTGGACTCGACTATTTTACGGAAAATCGTTACTAAGTTTTGACAAGGCCGGCTATTTGCATGTGCGAACGGTGCGCTCGCACAGGGCCTCGCATCTACAGGGGCCCCAAATATATAATATTTCGTTCTCAACCTAATCATATCTGTGACTTTGCCTCAGTGGTGTCTATGCAACTCTTCTATTCATGTCACCCGTGTTCAATCCCCTTTGATGGCTTTCTTTAGTTTTCATTTTTTAATTTTAATATTACACCCCATTTTATTCATGGGCCCGCCAGCGTGAGCATTAGCACTACAGCCTACATTTAGGACGATTATGTTTTGTAGTGTAAATGTAACCCATGAATTTTTTAGTATTTGTCCAAAAAGTTAACTCTTTAAAATGCATTAATTTCGTTTGAAGATATTATTTTTTTTTTGTTACACGTTTGAAGATATTATGCCACAACTAAATTTGACAAATCATTTTTTGCCTTCTAAGGATATACAGAGTACGGTGTACTATTAAGTTCGACTTATTCTAGGTCTTTTAACTTTTGTTTGACGTTTTGGGGCCTAATTCGCGAGTTTCGCACAGGGCCCCCAAAATCTCCAAGACGGCCCTGAGTTTTGACATAGAGTAAGTGTATTAGTCTGTATCCATGTTCAAGTGCTTAGTACCCATTATTCAACACGGATAAATGAGAAGAAAATGAAGAGTCCGAGTAACATGATGTAAAGATGTGTGATCCTATGTGGGGTAGGGACAACTCGTCATCCATTCATGAGTGCTCCATCAAAATAGGGAGATAATTGTTAGTACATTCATGTCCGAGATTGATTTTTTTTTTAAGTATCTACAAGTACGAGAAGTATCAGAAGCCAGAGAGTTGAAGTCTTTAATTTAGAGAATGTGTAGAAGTTATTTGTGGAAATTAAATGTAAGATCGTCAAAATCCAAGTCCAAAGCATCCATACTAAAAATACTCAATTGCATGATACACTTACTAAATTTGTTAATCAACACCATCAACCATAGAGTAGCCCATACTAAAAATATACTTGGATCATATTTCTTGATTAAGACAAGGAAATATTGTTACAAAAGGATAAGACACATTCTTTCAACTTTCTATTCCAATCAATCTATAATTACGATTATACTACTCGTAAAGTAAAAAATGTCAAAATATCGGAACCACGCCATAGGCACCAGAACCGGAACCGGAACTAATCCCGAACATCGCATCACTATCGGACAAATCGTTATTACCGGTACGCTTCGCGAAACGGCCTTTAATCCTCGGCCGCGTTTCGGCGTAGGCCTTCCTCGAAGCGTACCGAATCGTCTTTTCAAACTTCCTGTTCTTCCTCTTCTCCCTGTACCTTAACACCCTCGCCTCCCTGTCTAACCCCGGCGGCTGAGCGGCCGCCGCCGCCGCCGCTGGCGGCGAACCTCCGTCGCCGACGGCGGAGCTGGTGACTGAATTGCCGAACGTGTACGAAACTTCCGACATAGAATTCGCGTTTCCTTCCGGTACTACTCCGATGTCCGACGACGAAACCTGAAATTTCACAGATCGAAGTTTAATTCAATATACTGAAATTGTTATGAATTCGATGAAATGAAATGTTGCGTGAAGGAGAAGGAGAAATAGAGTAATTACACTGTGTTGAGCGGTGAAATTGAAGGATGAGAAAAGTTGCTGCAATTGATTGTTGTTGTTGAGTTTGTTCTTCTTGTTAAGGTGTTTTGCAGGTTGAGAGAAATCGATGTCGAAAGAGTTTTCGAAGAAATGATCAGGCGTGTTCGAGAAGCTAAGATTTCCTTTGGATTGCGTCGGAACAACACTGTCGGTAAATGCGAAACTTTGATTATCAAAACTTGGTTGTTGAGAAAATTTCTCAATGTTCTGTACACCGTAGCTAAGATCAAGGAGGTCTGATTCGCTGTACATGAATGTACTACTGTTTGGGTTCGGAATCAACCACGCCTCGGCGTCGTCATCGTCGTTGCCGCTGTCATCGAAATTAGTCGGAGCCGCAATGGGGGCTCGAACGGTGGCCACGGCGACGGCGGTAGCGGCGGGGTCGTTGGAGTTGAGGAACGTGGAGGCGGCGGTCGCGGTGGTGAACCGGACTGCGGCGTCGACGGCAGAGTCGAGGAACGGAACGACCGGCACCCGCTCGTGGCGGCGGGCGAGGGGGTTCGCGGAGTGGATGTCGTGGTCGCAAGTCTTGCAGAGCACGGCCGCGTCCGCCTTACAGGTGACCGCGGCCGGGGCCTGCTCACAGACCTCGCACATCCACACCCGCTCGTGGCGAACGTGACAGTTCGTCACCGCGTGGACTTTAGAGTCACACGCGCCGCACAGGAACGCCGCGTCCGCCCTGCAGTACAGCAGGGCGACTGCAGTGTGACAGTTGTCGCAGGGCCTCGCAGAGAGGCCCCAACCAGACAACAATCCCTTCATAGTGTTGTTTTGTTCTTGTAATGTTATCACCATATTGTAGAAATACTACTAAGCTTCTTAAGGAAGATTGCCTAGAAGTTGAGTTGAGGTAGCTAGAGAAGCAAAATGCTCAAGAATGTTGAGTGAAGCTTGATTTTTTATTAGGAGGGGTTTGGTTTGGTTTGGTTTGATTTATGTTTTTTTGGTGTTACCGAATTATAGATGATGAGGAGTGATGACAAGGCAAGAGGGACACGTGGGTAGATTTTGGCCTAGTAAAAGATTTGGGGGAAATAATTGATTATTTAAATAAGGAATAGAGAGGAAGTTTGTTGATATCATGGGTCTGTGCCGACATGGGCCCGTTGGGCCCCCACCCACAGCTTGAGAGTAGCGAGGTGATGATATGACTTTCTGGATTTATTATTAGTAAAGATTTATTATTTGTCATGTTATGAAGTTTGTTTAGATGCTATATTAATTGATAGATAGATTGGACTAGTAATACTAGTTGATAGAAATCTAGGAGTTTTGTGAATGAGCAACTCGATCTTTGCTCAAGTTCGGTGTGTATTACTTCGAATCTTTGCCCATTTTGCTACTAGAACCAAGATTATTAGGATAGTAGGATGCTTTTGCCAGTTGTCCTAATATGATAATGGCGTAATAGTTTTCGTAGCAGTCTTATAAACTGTTTTTATTGCTATTAAACACTTCTCCCGTCTTTTTAGGATATTAATGATTCACAAAAGTTTGAACGACAGCATTCCGAACAAATTTCTAGCCTAAGCTATAACCAAAACTGTAAAATTCACAAACAAATTATCGGACAAATACAAATTGTTGCATATAGAATAGCCAACAAAAATTTGTCTGTCCTACCATCGAGAATTACGATGCGTGAGTTAGGTCATAATGAATAATTAGTTTGGACGAGTTAAGAACATGGATAACTATTCGAAAATCGGCTCGCTACGAAACAAGCTAAGGCAATATAGTCGTTTGATTGGACCATGTAATGTTTCCAAATCTCAATCTACAACTACAAATAGTAGATTAGTAGTAGCACATGATGAATGAGATCTTGGCAAGATCCATGGGTGTCAGGAAATCAGCACTGTACCAAATGGGGGCAGCAACAAGTTGACTTGGTAAACTTTGCTAGTCCAATAATAATCATACTTCATTTTCGTTCTAGTAATACTTTTGTTTTTGACTACTGTATTAATTATTATCGACTTGTCCATTTCTTCGTCCTACTACAAAATGTTATGTACTACTCGTAATTATTATTGCAAAATAAAATTGATACACAATACCTCGGAATCTAGTTACATTTTTCGTTATAGTAAAGGTGTACGAACCTCAACTGACCTCAAGGGCTTTGTTGGCTTAATTACATTTAGTACGGGATTTTACTTGTGTCGGTTGCTCTTATTAAGAGGCCAAAATATATCACTAACAGATTAAATTATTAAAGCATTATTGCACACTATTTCCTCAATCAGCGAATTAAATTCCTTCTCATATATGAGAACGTTTAAACAAATAGATTAATCAAATTTCGAGATAACTGCAGAACGAGAGGGAAGTCTTATTATCAGCTGTGCACTGGGGACCAGAGCAAGATCCAAGTAATCCAGCGAACGAGGTGGGTCAACAGTGCAAAAACCCTGCGTCATTAAGTATGTCACTTATGAAGTTGAATGACGATAATACCCTTGTAGGACTTGCAATAATAAATGACAAAAGTGGATAATACAGAAGGGATCAGATGAGTGAGATATAGGGACAGAGAGGTCCTACGTACTGCTGTCCTTACTTTTATGACATTTATTATAAGCTCCAGATTTTGGACAGGGATTGATATTTCTGTCATTCTTTGTTCAGGGATCTTTTTGGAAATCTCCTAGATTTTTTATTTGGTCCTTCCTCATTTTTGGTAAGAAGCTGCAGATTTACTGTTTGCTGCTGTATTTAGATTTACACAAGTTAGAAGGTTTTCACTTTCAGCTGCAGATTTATGTCACTGTGTGAGTGTGCCTGTATTTACATTCTACTACTATATTTAGATTGTTTGGATTGTGCTGAATGAATAAATTAAAAATGCAATTACTATAAATAGAATAGTTGAAAGAAGAATCCAGAATCAAGGATCTTTGTTCACAAATTAACATGTGTACCGTTAACAACAAAGATTTTGATAGAGCTGACTAGCTGAGAGTTTTTGCAGCAGAAGTTGAGGATGTGTCCTTTCTTGTCTTCTTGACTAATTAAGGCCACTAATAATGCCAGACCATCAATGAACTGATCCACGTCTCTCTATTTCATGCGTGCATGCGTATATACGCTCCTAAGACACTAGTCTGGATTTTGTAGTTTGTGATCTATTTCTCTCCTAGTCAAATTTGAGATATTCAATCAACATTATCGAAACCGTACTACACTAATGTTGATTTTTTTCTCTGTTTTTTCAAAATATTGAACATTTGTTACACGTAAAAAATCAAATGTGGAAAATTTCAAGAATCGGAAGGTGTGTATTGTGTAGAGTATTTAGTGTAACATGTATGATTGTTCAAGAAGCTACGAAATGAATATTAAGATTTGTCGTGAAGCCTAATGAGGAACTAAAATTGCTTGGCCCATATTGATCAAAGCCCGTATCTGCAGATGGTGTTTGGTCAGAACTTCTAGTAGACTAGGGATGATACAAGTCATTGTTACGTTAGGCGGGCTTGGACCGTGGGATGTTATCACATGATCTGCTATCTGACTTCAAACTCACTATTCTTTCTACTCGATTTCTGTACGAAAAATGAAAATTGACAATTGAATTTTATTCTGAAAGACTAAATCTAACATATCAACACGATATAAAATTTCATTATCTTTTGATTTAACCAGCAAAGCCTGAGTTGGATCAAATGGTAAACGGATTGGTTTACATGTAAGAATGTTTTAGATTCAAGCAATATTGTGCAACATAAGTCGAGTTTAGATGTAGTTAGAGCAAATCTCGGCTATGGGATTAACATATGTGTCGAACTTATAGGCTACGAGGTAGTACTTGATTGAAAGTAATTAGCTAATATGTTGAGACAAGTGATCCGACATAGTTGGGGGCGACATATGATGAGCTTAAACTAAATTAGATCCGTTGTATTACGTAAGTTGTGTGACGTTTTGTTCACTACCTCATACTCTATCGTTGTCCTCATTACCTCATACTCTCATACCCAATTCTTGTTAGGTGCGATTTTTTTGGTTTGGTATAAGTTTATTCCTATCAGGGGCGGAGCTAGGAATTTATGTATGGGGGTTCGAAAAAAATTTCACTAATACGACGTACTAATATGGCAAAATCGTGTTTAAAAAAAAATGTAAAAAGATTTTTGCAAATTTATCTACACTACAAAGGCATCTAATATAGCAACATTTCATAAATTTAAGCAAAGATAAATAATTTGTTTAGAAATTTGTATTGTGATAATGTTAATTTTCACTAAAATTGCGCTTTCATGTTATAAATAAAAGTTATGCATAATATCACATGGGTAAACATTGCCTCAGTGCAGTCGACTAGGGTTCGAATCCTATTAGAAACACATTTTGCTAATAGAAAGAAAAAATATAAAAAGAAGTCAAGTTGTCGACCATAGGGATGGATCGAACTCGCGACTAACAGTACCCACAACTTCACAAGTAACAGATTACCGCTGCGCCAACCATAAATGAATGATAATTTCCTACTACACTAATTTATATTCTGGGGAGAAGGGGGTTCAACTGAACCCACTGAACCCCCCCTGGCTCCGCCCTTGATTCCTATTTAGTTACAACTCGTTCTCCTAGAAAATTATTTCAAGGGATCTAGATTGTTCTTTCTTCTCCTTCTCCTTGTCTACTATGAATAATCCGGCCGGTATGCATTCGTTTATTTAGAAATTCACATTTGGTTTGAGTGTATGAGAGATTTGCGAAGTCTAATGTCAATTTTCTTGAATAATAGAGGTAGTAAGTGGTAGTAGGGGAGATCAGAAAGTATGGGTCAAATTAAATTGTTTTGTTTGACATGTTTTAGTGTAATGATACAAAATTTGGATCATGAGCTCGTACCAAGAAAACAAAGTATGTGAAAGACTTTATTATAGACGAGTAAAGTCTATTAGTAACATGAAAATTTCATACCTGTTTAATTTATCGCAACATGAAAATTTGATATCATCTAGTGTCAAATTATTTGGTGACCATTTCAAACTAACATATCGCAAATATTTTTACTTCGAAAAAGTTTATATGAAACGAGTTCCACCAAGAGTTGGTGATTATGCATACCCAAATCAAGTAACCAACGTGGTACGATCCATTGTGAAGCACTCCTACTATTACAGGCCCAAGGCAATAGTATCAATGATGAAGTATGTTGAGTTTTGCATGCTTGTGCCATCCTCTACCAGATTGTCATAAATATTTTGAATGAACAAGCAAATTGCAAATGCAGAGAGTTTGTGTGAATAGCAGACCAATGCGGCTGCTCTCTTG
>JBBYHQ010010241.1:0-10983 GCA_038382645.1 Spergularia azorica | reverse complement strand
AATTGGATAATGATAGCCTTGCAATTGACTTGGTAGTCAATTGCGGCATAACAATCCTAAATAAAGTTGTTTTATTGCTAGTCAAAAATTAGGGTTGTTACAATACATTACTTCACCTCTGCAATGCTATAACTCTACATTTTAACTCTCCACCTCACTTTTAGTGGAACTAGTGTATTTATTTAACACATTTTCTCATTTTTCCCTCCTTTTTTATAATTTTTTTCGAAAATAAACAAAATAAGTTAAATGTTTTTCACTATCACATAAAATAAGTCGACCTCAAAATTATACGGAGTATCAACGTATATTATTATTATTTTATTTTTTTATAAAAAAAAAAAAGATTTTTTCTCGAAAAAAGTTATTTTTGAAAATGAATTATTCTCGAACTTAATTAAATTTATAAAAGAGTTAAATCGTGATTTATTACCGTAATTTGTAAATATTTTTTTGGAAGTGGGTGGGAGATTTGAGAGAGGGAAAGCTGTAGCACATCAAATGTTAACTACATCAAATGGAGAGTGAGTTACTTGTGTGCTGGAAATGGAGAGTTAGCTACATCAAATGTTGATCTCTTGAAGCACATCACTGTGGGGTTATAGTTGACTACTTCTCTCTCGTTTCTCCTCAAGAGTTAACTCTCCATTTCGTTGAAACAAACCATTGTACGTGCTCTTAGTCCCTACTTTAATTGTATGCGACGAACACAATACAATGGAGCCATTGTTGCACGACACAATAGATTTTGAGCCGTCATATCATTGGTATGTTGATGGGATCATACACGACGAATTAAACGACCAAATCAAAGGCATACTCAAGTGTGTCGCCTGAAACAGTGAAGATTATTTCTCCGTTGACTTCGCTCACTCGATTCGTTTGGTCGCCAGGCGAATTGGTGACCTACTAATAGGGTTAACCTTTCACATTCTCTTGCATATTTTTTTCGGTTTTTAATAGAGATGGATTAACAAATTTTCGGGTTAAGGAACATTAGGAGTATTTGTGTTTGTATCAGGGATCGAAATATGTTATGTTTAGAAAACACGGCCAAAATGCGACTTATATGTAATATCCCGAAATTTTAAAACATTTTACATTAATATTATATAATTATTAATTATATTTTAATAATAGAAAATGATTTTGAACGTTAATTGGGGAGTCGTTTTCAAAAATGGGTTCGCAAATGAAATCTAAAGTCGAATTTTCTATTTGGGTTTTCTATTTTCTGAATTGGGTCAATCATAGTTACTACAACAGACCAACCCAATACAAGTTGGCCTAACCTTAAACCACATCCCAACCCAAACAAAAAAAAGAAAGAGGAAAAAAAAAAAAAAAAAAAAAAACATTACCCTCAATTCCCTCTCCTCCTTCACGCATAAACAACCCCCCCTCCCCTTTCTTCTATAAAAAACAGAGCATTTCCTCTGTTTCACACCCCGACTCCGCTCGCACATCACGCCGCACGCACGAGCTCGCAGCCGCTTCCACACAGATCACCGTCAAAATCCTCTTGATTGCCTTTATACCACCGCACCACAGTCCTATCTTCCTCTACTGGCCGTGGGTAACTCCCATATCTCGCCATTCCCTTCCCCTGTTTTAGTCCCTCTTAAAAACATGGTCAATAGGTCTATTTTTATGGTGTAAATTGTGCTCAATTGATACTAATAGATGTTATGATTAGTGGGTAATCGATTTGAGTTGTTTCATGCACAAATAATTGATTTTGATGATTGTTTTGAGTTGATTTTCACTAATCACGAATTTGAGATTAATTAACTTAATTATTCGAATTGGCTCAATTAATTTCAGAAGTTATAACTTTATTTTGCTTATAATTTGTTAATTAGGATTCTCTAATTTAATTAGAGATTTAAATTGGGTTTTGTTCAAGTTTGTAGAAATTGTAAATTGGTGGAATTTTGATAATTTAAATATTTATAAACTGATTTTCTTGATTTAATTAGTTTAATTCGTTTTTATGAATTTTCATTTAATTAAACATTGTTTTTGAGAATTAAAACAGAATATAAATTATGGGATAATTAAATTAGAATAATTGGGATTTGATTTATAAGGATTAGATTCTGTTTTAAAACTATTTTTATACCTTTGGTAATTTTTATAATAATTTGGGTGTTATTTGAGTGTTATTGGATTATTATTGAAATAGAATTATAATTATTACCCTAAAAAAAAATTATTACATAATTATTAATACTCCCTCCATTTCAATATATATATGACGTTTACAAGTTACGAGTCAAGTTTTGACTTTCAATTTCATAAAAAAGTGTTTTGTCAAAAATTATACCATTGGATTCGTTGTGAAATATACTTTCACAAGATTGTAATTTCATAATTTTTACCCTTATATGCTGATAGATATAGAAAGTCAAAGAAGTGTCTCGAAATGTCAGTAAGACATATATTTTGAGAAGGAGGGAGTACTTGGTTTGGATTTGGGTATTGTCATGTTCATACATTGCGTATGGGATCATACTAACATATATATATATATGTATGTAATTGGTTGGTTGAGTAAGATTGAGTGTTAAATGGTGAATGTCGTTTGTGTAATTGTAGAGCCCCGAATTCGTAGACGAGGAGTACTAGTGATTGTTGTGCTATTGAATTTCGTTTGCTTGAAAAGGTAAGCTAGCATGCTCAACCTTTCTCAAACTTGCAGGAACCTTTCAAACTTATGTGCTATATGTGAATGGTGAAATTGGATGAGAACTTAGTATTATGATAGGTGGAGAACGATTCAATTTATACAATTATCGTATCATGATTGGTTGAAATTAATGTATTGATATAGGTTTATGGTATAGCTTGTGACGAATATGTAATTTTGAAAGGTAAGATTGAATGTACATTGGAATTGGTTATTTGGTTTGGTTTGTGGGCACATAGCCGATTTATATTATGGTGTTGGTTTTGGTATCGTTTATATGATTTGTGATCATCAACTCTCTCTCTCTCAATAAGATACTGGTTACCTAGACGGAGTCAAAAGAACTCCTAATTACTTGTTTGAGTCAAAAGAACTCCTATTTATTAGTTTGAGTAGTATCGACTCCTACTTATTACCCCACCACATCGACTTTTAAGAGAGTTTGGCTCTAGTCTACTCTACTTGGGTTAAAAACACCCAGTAGGGGGTGCACACACTTAAGGTGTAGTAGTCTTGGATTATGGATTATGAATCATGGATTGTGGATTGTGGATTGTGAACTATGGATTGTGGATTATGAATTATGACTTATAACTTCTTACTCGTGATCAAATTAATGTTCGATGAATATGTATGGTTGAATGTTTTTATATAATTGATAAGTGATAAATTGAGTTATGGATTGTGGAATATGAATTTGGATTGTTGGTTTGAAATTATTATTGGATTGTTAATATGATTATGCGCTAAGTGTGTTTTCAATAATAAAGCTAAAATGTTTTCAAAAATCCAGGTAAGGGTTTTTGGTTTTCTACGAGTTGAGGTGTTAGCTTATTCAATTTCACTGACTTTTTCAACTGTGGTTTTTGTGCTTTAAATCTACCAGAGGTTTGGAGTGATTGATGCATGCGGGAATCGAGGACTCGTTAAAAATTAGTTGGATTCAATAATCTTAGACTCGCGGTTATTAGACAAGTTATTAAACTTAGACTATTTCATATTTATATTTCAGATTTTGGACTATTATAATTTTAAGGATTGGATGTAATAGACCATTTTAGACCATTAGACATTTGTAGTTCGGCTTCTGAAATCTCCTTGCATTCGGGTCTTTGACTCGAGTGCGGAGCGACACCTCTGAATTTCCTTAATTTGTGTTTTGGTTCGCGATAAAATGTTTTTAAAAAAGAAAGGAAATTTGGGGGTGTTACATTATAAGCATCGGAACTTTTTAGAATCTTTTCAAAGTTGTGTTTCCGTCACAACTACAAACGATTTTGGACGACACAAAAACCCGAGGAGGACGTGTTGGTCCAATTCCAATTGGATATGACACAAAAACATACTACACCTGATTGTTGCTATCTTTGAAATTAGCACTTATTATCTTTATAGTTATATTAATAGGCAAGCAAAATAGTCCTTTTAAATCCACGTATCAGGCACTAACACTGTGTTAAGGCAAACTCGCTATGATTATACTCTTGGTCTCATACCCCACCGCTTTCACCCGTCCAACGGTCATGGCGTCTCCTCAATTTCTAGCATTTATACCCACTATGAATGTCAAAGTCATCCGTTCATCGGCCCCTTGAATTTCTAAATCCAGGTACAAATATCTCCCTTTTCCTCTTCAATCTATCCCTCCCCAGATCATTGTTGATGCTTTTTTCTTATAAATTGGGTAAACTTGCCATTTCTTTTGTTATTTTTTTCACATTCATGAAAATGATGCAAAATTGTTGGGATGATCATTTGAACTCGACCCTTGAAGAGACGACTTTTATTGATTCAGTGTAGGGGGGAACTGCTCCCAAGCAAACTTCTTGCTCCATCAATTTCAACGATTATTATTTCTATTTCTATCACTCAATAATAGAAATACAAAAATTGTTGTTTCTTCAATTTAAGATGTTAATTTCCTATCATCAGGTAATTTTTGATGATTAATTGTCTCAGTTTCTATTGCTTTTATTTGTTTAAGAGTATTTTTCCGGGGTTGTTTGATTTTCAAGAGAGCTATTTCATCTTTCTCACTCTTTTCGTTTTCATGATTATTTGATTGCATATTCGTTGGAGTTGTTCTGATCAGTATATGGTCAATGAATAACGCAGAATGCACTGCAACAGATAAACACTAACAAAATTGTCAAGAAGTTGTGAGAGGACAAATGATCTAACATCATGCTATGCTGGTCACTTGATATGTAAATGGACTCTGGGTTTTCTTATGTATGTGTAGTTGTGCATACATTCAAGGAGCTACATACCCCTTTGGTGCAAGTGTGCAAACCCGGCCTTAAGACACAAGTTGAAAAATTTAATTTGCTCCCGGGCTAGATATTATTCCGATTAGTTTTCTAATAATGTGTCTCTTTTGTGCCGAAGTGGGTACTTTTTCATGCTAATTCCAACTCTTTTCACTGACAAATTTGAGTTGATTTCATTCCAATCTGACAACTCGGACTTTCTATTATTTTCGTTTCAGCTTTCATGTTTAAGTACGAATAATAAACAAAATGATTGTTAATGTCGCGCTACACGCAATGTTGAGCATTATCAACGATTTGGTTATTCATGACTTATAGTTGTGGGTTACAATTAGAATTGATCCGACAAAAACAAATTAAGACATGCCCGTGATTTTCACGGGCCCAAAAACTAGTTATTTTATGAAAAGTACACTAAATTACTTTCTTTTTATAATTATATTACATAATATCAATAAAGGTTCACGTGTCCTAGCTTAAGAGTTACAATCCGGTCTCCTTGTTCGTGTCCATATATACTCGTGGAACTTAGGTCGGTCATCACCCAAACATGAAAATAAACCTCACAATTGAGGGGATCAAACCTTGTCCTCTCAAAAACTCAAGACATGGATAATGTCGGGTTACACGGATGTAATTAATATTCCACCGAATTTGATACTCACAAAGTCACAAATCACAACATAGCTCAATCACACATAAACATAAAATCATACAAAAAATAAAATCAAAGTGTTACCGCAATTCTTTCAGACATCTATCATTAATCTATACACCTTATAAAAGTGGGAATAAAATCATGGGAGCAATAATGTGCGAATAACATATGAGATAGCATTGCATATGAGAAAAAAACATTTAATGCACCCGACCTTTAGGTCTTGTTTTATCCTACTTAAACAGCATTGTGTTAAAATCAGATGATACTCATTTTACCAAATCGGGTTTATTTAAATCAAATCAAAGCAAATCACAACTATCCAAATAACAACTAATGAATCTAGTCTATTTCTTATCATTGATCAGTCTAAATTCATTTAATTCGAGATTATTACAAATCAAATTTATCAATCAAATCAATTCAAATCAAATCATAAATATGAAGTTCTGGCCTTAGCCTTTATAAAAGGCCTACGAATAAACAAATTCGAGCACCCATATGGGTGGTCGATGAATTCAACCATGTATTTAATCGTCACATACTCATATTATTTATGTTATACTTTTTAATAAATGTTAAAACCAATCTAGTGCTCATTTATATTTTTTCGTTTCTTGCCTTTTGATGTATCTTGTGCCTTTTAAAGACATGGACTTCTCTTCACATGTATATCATCCTAAATATAAATAAGGATATTATCAAATAAGATCTTGTTAGAACAAGTGAACAACCCAAAATTGTTTCAAATACAAGTAAGAAATTCTAGAATTGAAAAGGTTTAATTAAACATTCAAATCAACAATAAATTAAAATTATATCTAAAAAGAATAAATACGAATACTTCAAATTACCTAAAATTCATGTACAAGTACTATTAAAAGTACCAATTCACGTTACCCTCAAGTTTCAACTTAGTGCCCCTACTCGAAACGATATACTACTGCCCATTACTTTTCTTTTTTACTTATATTAATTCAATTGAGAAATCTAATAAAGGTTAATCAAGAACTTTTTAAATCACCCTTCTCAACCTTATTATGACGTTCCTCTATCGCCATACCCTTCATCTAATCTACTTAAACCCTTTTCGCTTTCACCATTTTCACGCCACCGTTTCTTCATCATCCTTCCAAGTTTCAACCCTCTTGGAAGCCTTTTCTATCCCTAATCCTTTTCATCTGTCTCGCTCGACCCTTCACCTATCTTATTTAGTCCACGCTTTTCTATATGTATTTGAATCTTATTGTGAAATTTTTCAGGCAATACCAGCTTTTTAATGAACTTTATTCCTTTCGTGTAATTTTCCCACATGTGTTTCATCAAAACTTTACATACTACTATTTCTAAAGATTTTATCTTCTCTTTCTTCTTCTCCAGTGACTTCAATTCTCTTTTCCGTAATGGTTTTTTACCTAAATTTCCTCTTTAACCGCCACAATTGGCTTCCGCGTAATCTTTCTACCTCTTTTCCTCTTGTACACTACTAGAATACTCTTGGAATTCTCTTTAATAATACGTTACATCACCACCAGTCCACGACTTTCCTCCTATGAACTAAATTATTTGTTTATTGTAAGAAAAATGAGCAAATTGAGTGAAAAAATATGCAAGGCATGTGTTTGTCGACGAGTTTGGCAAATAGTCAACTCGTGAGAAATTTAATTTTGGTAGTGAAAAGATGGAAATAGCGTGTAAAATAGCGAGTAAAGTATACGTTTGACTACAATTATAATATTTATTTACATTAAAGTAATTCAAAAAGGTAAGATTCAGATACTTTTCCCTCAATTATGGTTGTAAAGACAACTTTGTGATTCATATCTTTTGAGACGTTAAACAACAAGAATAATATTTTTCCATATCAATAAAATCATGGGAGCAATAATGTGTGAATAACATATGAACAAGCATTGCATGTGAGAAAAAACATTTAATGCGCACGACCTTTAGGTCTTGTTTTATCCAACTTAAACAGCGTTGTGTTAAAATGAGATCATACTCATTTTATCAAATTGGGTTTATTTAAATCAAATCAAAGCAAATCACAATAATCCAAATAACAACTAATGAATCTAGTCTATTTCTTATCATTGATCCGTCTAAATTCATTTAATTCAAGATTAATACAAATCAAATTTATCAATCAAATCAAATCATAAACATGTAATTCGGCCTTAGCCTTTATAAAAGGCCTACGAATAAACAAATTAGAGCACACTAATTGATAAAACAAGAGAATTCAACAAAGTTTGTTCTTGGAGTCTTGATAACTTTAATTGCATTTGTGATTTTTGAAAATGGATGCCTATTTCAGCCTCAGCATTCTGAATCCGAGTTTTTTTCAATTCCCTCTCTTTCCGCCCACCCAGGTTTGTTTTCAATAGAAAGAGTTATTAATTACTTCGAGTGTAGGATAGGTCATCGATTATCAAAATTTCGTTCAAAACTAAAAGAAGCTCCCCTTTTATCCTTTTACGATTTTCAGTAGAAGGACCATGGTCCTTTATTTACTATTTATGAGTATGACGAGGAATTGAGTTAAGTTTGATTTTTTGTGCGAATAAAATATGTCTTAAAAATAAAAATACGATGTATTTGTTAAATTAGCTATAATTGAAGCCTGATACTACAATGGTTTTGTTGGTATGAGTACAGGGACCAGCAGATGGGGACGATGTTTCAAGCCCAATATAGTATGCTTTGTGTTGCCTACTGGTTATGGATGGTGATGCAATGACGATTGTTGTTTCTTTTAATTTTATTTACTAATTAAGAATAGCCTTTATGAATTGGGCAAATAAGGATTATCCATCTTAATATAAGATGTCCATGATGTGTAGTTACACATATCATGTGTAAATCTTCCTGAAGCAGAGTTAGCCTATTTCGCGATTACACATTTTCGAAATTTTATGTTGAACCATATGGGTAGACATTGAGATGAACCATATGGGTGGTCGATGAATTCACCCATGTATTTAATCGTCACATACTCTTATTATTTATGTTATACTTTTTAATAAATGTTAAAACCAATCTAGTGGTCATTTATATTTTATCGTTTTTTGCCTTTTGATGTATCATGTGCCTTTTAAAGACATGGACTTCTCTTCACAAGCATATCATCCTAAATATAAAATAAGGATATTTTCAAATAAGATCTTGTCAGAACAAGTGAACAACCCAAAATTGTTTCAAATACAAGTAAAAAATTCTAGAATTGAAAAGGTTTAATTAAACATTCAAATAACAATAAATTAAAATTAAATCTAAAAAGAATAAACAAGAATACTTCAAATTACTTAAAATTCATGTACGAGTACTATTAAATGTACCAATTCACGTTACCCTCAAGTTTCAACTTAGTGCCCCTATTCAAAACGATATACTACTGCCCATTACTTTTCTTTTTTACTTATATTAATTCAATTGATAAATCTAATAATGGCTAATCAAGAATTTTTTAAATCACCCTTCTCAACCTTATTATGACGTTCCTCTATGGCCATACCCTTCATCTAATCTACTTAAACCCTTTTCGCTTTCACCATTTTAACGCCACCGCTTCTTCATCATTCTTCCAAGTTTCAACCCTCTTGGAAGCCTTTTCTATCCCTAATCCTTTTCATCTGTCTCGCTCGACCCTTCACCTATCTTATTTATTCCACGTTTTTCTATAAGTATTTGAATCTTATTGTGAAATTTTTCAGGCAATACTAGCTTTTTAATGAACTTTAATCCTTACGTGTAATTTTCCCACATGTGTTTCATCAAAACTTTACATACTACTATTTCGAAAGATTTTATCTTCTCTTTCTTCTTCTCCAGTGACTTCAATTCTCTTTTCCGTTAATGGGTTTTATCTAAATTTCCTCTTTAACCGCCACAATTGGCTTCCGCGCAATCTTTCTACCTCTTTTCCTCTTGTACACTACTAGAATACTCTTGGAATTCTCTTTAATAATACGTTCCATCACCACGACTTTCCTCTTATGAACTAAATTATTTGTTTATTGTAAGAAAAATGAGCAAATTGGGTTAAAAAATATGCAAGGCATGTGTTTGTCGACGAGTTTGGCAAATAGTCAACTCGTGAGCAATTTAATTTTGGTAGTGAAAGATGGAAATAGCTTGTATAATAGCCAGTAAAGTATACGTTTGACTACAATCATAATATTTATTTACATTAAAGTAATTCAAAAAGGTAAGATTCATATACTTTTCCCTCAATTATGGTTGTAAAGACAACTTTGTGATTCATATCTTTTGAGACGTTAAAAAACAAGAATAATGTTTTTCCATATCAATAAAATCATGGGAGCAATAATGTGTGAATAACATATGAGCTAGCATTACATGTGAGAAAAAACATTTAATGCGCACGACCTTTAGGTCTTGTTTTATCCAACTTTAACAACATTTTGTTAAAATCATATCACACTCATTTTATCAAATCGGGTTTATTTAAATCAAATCAAAGCAAATCACAATTATCCAAATAACAACTACTAAATCTAGTCTATTTCTTATCATTGGTCCATCTAAATTCATTTAATTCGAGATTATTTCAAATCAAATTTATCAATCAATTCGAATCAAATCATAAATACGTAGTTCTGGCCTTAGCCTTTATAAAAGGCCTACGAATAAACAAATTCGAGCACACTAACTGATAAAATAAGAGAATTCAACAAAGTTTGTTTTTGGAGTCTTGATAAACTTAATCGCATTTGTGATTTTTGAAAATGGATGCCTCTTTCAGCGTCAGCATTCTGAATCCAAGTTTTTTTCCATTCCCCCTCGTCCCGCCCACCCAGGTTTGTTTTCAATTGAAAGAGTTATTAATTACTTCGAGTGTAGGATAGGTCATCGATTATCAAAACTCGTTCAAAACTAAAAAAAAGCTCCCCTTTTATCCTTTTACGATTTTCAGTTTATTTACTATTTATGAGTATTACGAGGAATTGAGATAAGTTTGATTTTTTGTGCGAATAAAATATGTCTTAACAATAAAAATACGATGTATTTGTTAAATTTAGCTATAATTCAGGCCTGATCTACAATGGTTTTGTTGGTATGCGTACAGGGACCAGCAGATGGGGACGATGTTTCAAACCCAATATAGTATGCTTTGTGTTGCTTGCTGGTTATGGATGGTGATGCAATAACGATTGGTGTTTCTTTTAATTTTATTTACTAATTAAGAATATCCTTTAGGTTTTGTGCAAATAAGGATTATCCATCTTAATATAAGATGCCCATGATGTGTAGTTACACATATCATGGTTATATCTTCCTGAAGCAGAGTTAGCCTATTTTGCGATCAGACATTTTCGAAACATTATGTTGAACCATATGGGTGG
>JBBYHQ010010230.1:0-10983 GCA_038382645.1 Spergularia azorica | reverse complement strand
ATTGGTTTGGTCGATTTGCGTCGAATTGCTGCCGAAATTTTGCTAGACTGGATTGGTGTCTTTTAGGCACAACAGAAATGTCATCAGTAACCATCTGCATGAGACAAATCAGCAGATGGCATACAAAATTGTGGGGAAGCTTGCAGGTAGATAAGATAGAAACTAAAGAAATGTCGATATGCATGATTTGGGACCAAGATAGAAATAATTGTCCAGCTATATAGTCTGTATATATATTAATATCACGCACTTTTGTACAAATGTACTAATGTAGCAAGTAGATTAAGGGCTTCCTGTAACCTTGCGACTTTTTTATGGAAATGAAGTGCCTCAATCTTGTGCGTTTATGTTGCCTCTTCTTGTCATTCTCCCTCTTCATCAGCCTTGTGAGTCCTACATTGTTATTTCAAGTAAGTTGGTAATATTCGCATTAATCTAAAGAGAAATGTTAGCTACAGTTGCAATTTTCACTTAGGATATTTTAATGTATGCAAGGGATTCAACTGGGAATCATGGAACATGCATAGAGGATTGTATAATTCTCTAGAAAGATCCATCCACGATTTGGCTAGAGCAGGAGTAACCCATGTGTGGCTTCCGCCACCAAGCCATTCAGTAGCACCACAAGGTATTGTTTTCCTATTTCCAAATGTGAGACGGTCTCATAGTAGAATTATTAGGGGAGTGTTGAATTATGTCTATATATTCTTTTGTATTTGTAGGATATTTGCCAGGACGGCTATACGATCTAAATGCATCTAGGTACGGAAATACGGTAGAATTAAGGAGATTAATCCATAACTTGGATAAGAAAGGCATCAGAAGTGTAGCTGACATAGTGATAAATCATAGAACAGCAGAAAAAAGAGATGCAAGAGGTGTATATTCCATCTTTGAGGGAGGAACTTCAGATGATAAGTTAGATTGGGGTCCTTGGGCTATTTGTGTAGACGATACCGAATTCTCCGATGGGTCCGGAGAACATCTGGATTCAGGGGAAGGATTCTTACCAGCACCAGACATTGATCACTTGAACCCTGTAATACAAGATGATCTAATACACTGGATGAATTGGTTAAAAACGAGGATTGGTTTCGATGGCTGGAGATTCGATTTTGTCAAGGGTTATGCCCCTAACGTAACTAGACTTTACATGGATCATACTCAGCCAAATTTCGCTGTTGGGGAGCTGTGGCATTCCCTGAGCTATCACAATGGCGTGCCGGAATATAACCAAGACAGGCATAGACATCAGCTGGCTAGATGGATTCACGATGCTGGTGGAAGAGTCACTGCATTTGATTTCACTACAAAGGGTATTCTTCAAGCTGCTGTTCTAGGAGAATGGTGGAGAATGAGAGACCCTTGTGGAAGACCGAGTGGACTTATCGGTATTTCACCGAAAAACTCTGTTACTTTCATTGATAACCATGACACTGGATCTACTCAAGGTCGTTGGCCTTTCCCTTCTGCTGAAGTTATGCAAGGATATGCCTATATTCTTACTCATCCAGGGATTCCTTCAATCGTAAGTCATACACTACTACTTCCTTAGTCATATTTCGTCAACAAGTCTTGGGTAGAAGGCGAGCAGTGATATATAGGACAGTCTTACCCATGTTTTTCTGCATGCGTACACATATTTCTCAGTCCCGTTATTGCAATGAATATCTTACAACGACTTGATTATTGTTTTTTTGTAGTTTTATGACCATTTCTTTGAATGGGGATTAAAGGAGGAGATTATCAAGCTGACTTCAATCAGAAAGAGGAACAGGATAAGTAGATCAAGTAATGTCAATATAATGGCTTCTGATGCAGATCTATATGTGGCAATGATCGAAACTGTAATAGTGAAGATTGGATCAAGATATGATGTTGGCAATCTCATCCCTCGACATTATAAAATTGCCACTTATGGGATGGGCTACAGCATTTGGGAGAAGCACCATTAAGGCTGTGTTCTCTATGACTTGATTCATGGGTTTGATTGGGAAGTGGAAGGTGGAGTCTTGCCGGAGAAGATGGATATGGAGGAAGCCTTTCCTTTCACTTTGGAGAAGCCTCATCGGCTTCGCGCCATTCCTATTCGTGTCTAACGTTTGATGTGTATTTTTTACTCTTGAGTGCTCTTTTTGTTTTGTGTTGTCAAGACACTATTTTAAGGACCCGTTTACTATCGCTGTCGTTTTCAGTTTTTGATTTTTTTTTTTTGTAAAAGATTTAGTTAAATAAGTTGCAAAAAAAAATTTTAATTTTATATTTCTATAATAGTCATACTGAAAATGAAAACTGAAAACCATTTTTTTTTGTTTTAAAAAACGGGACTTTGATTTAAAAAAAAAAACAGAAAAGTGGAAACAAAATACGATACCAAACAAGCCCGAATTCAAGAGCTCCTATCGCTCTATTAGTATCTACGCCAAAACCAAGAAAAAAATTGAAACAAAAGAGCGACTAATGTTATAAAATATTCGATTAGGTGATATAAGAATTCGAACTCGCAACAGGCCCAAGACAGATTTTCTAACCGATAGGCCAAAGCGCCCGAGCTTGATCTCCATCAAACCAATAAATAACCAAAGACTCGAGCAAGTAATCGCAAAACAAAGGGAAGATGGCATTAAAAATAGCGAACCATCTTCATTTTCCAAACATCTTCTCCCTTCTCAAACACACTTCCCACAAAACCAAGCTACCTTTCCGCTGCTTAACCACCACCACCACCGCAACAATGTCCGATGACTCCCCATCTCAACTCAGTCACACGATCACACTACCGAGGCAACGCGTCGAAATCGTTGCCGCACCCGGCATCACCCCTACCGAGTTCAGGCGAGTTTACTTCTCTTTCAAGATTGTGAATTTTTAATAGAAAGGTTGAAACTTTGAGTATTTTGGATTGATATAAATTGTGGGTTTAATTGCAGGAATGCGATTGATTCATCATTGTTCCAACAATGGCTGAAAAACATGCAGTCGGAAAGAGGGGCATTGGTCGGTGGGTCTATGTCCCTCAACAAAGTACTTATTCAGGTACTACAGTAATAAAGTTGACAACTTTTGTTGGTTTTTTTGTAGTTTTTGTCTGAAATTGGGAAATTTGTGATTGTGTTGATAAAAACTATGGTGTGGAAGTGAGTGTTTAGCTCTTTCGCTTGATTAATAACCTTCTTTGGTGATGATCAATCGGGTTTGAATGGAAGGAAATGAATAGAATTGAGTCGTTTTTTCGTGAATTTATGTTGGTGATTGTGTAGGATTATGAGATTAGCATTGATACTTTTAAACAGTCTAGAGAATTCTTCCATTCCCATTGATCTTGTGTTGTAATAAAAAGGACAGCCCGGTGCACATTGGTAAAACGAGGGTCCGGGGAAAGGTCCAACCACATAAGTGTCACACGGCAACACCTACATTTACCTGCGTGCCAAGGCTCCCTTTTACCGTGATTTTGTGTTGTAATGATCAGTAAAAATATATTTCGTAAGATTTTTGTTACTGTGGTAATGAACTAATGATTTTGGATGATTTGATTGTTATTTACATCAATGTCGTAATTGTCAATCAAAGGGAAGATTTGTTTGTGGCACTTCATGGGTGTTAAAACTGCTGGCCTTTTGCCAACGTTGTTGGTATGGTTTCAGGGAGTAGACTACTTTGGAAAGCGTGTTGGGTTTCTCAAGTTCAAAGCAGATGTTGTTGATAAGGAAATCGGAGAAAAGGTACAAGTTCACAATTTGTTGTAAAAATGTTGCCTTAATAAGCAGCATAAGCACTGTGTTCTGCTTTTGCAGATGGCCTGTTTTTTTCTAGTAAGAATTTCCAAACATACAAGTGCCAATACTCCTTTGTTTTACATTATTAGGTTCCAGGCATAGTGTTTGCACGAGGACCAGCTGTGGCCATCCTCATCCTTTTGGAGTCTGAGGGTGAGACTTATGCCGTTCTTACAGAACAGGTACCTTCAACTTGATCTTAAGTTATTGTGTTATCTGTCACCTTCGACTTGATCATAAGTGTGCAACTTACAGCTGAAGCTTCAGTCTGAGATCTGATGGATGTTATGTGTGTGCAAGGTTAGGGTCCCCATTGGACGTTTTGCATTAGAACTGCCAGCTGGAATGCTAGATGATGATCAGGGTGATTTTGTGGGTACTGCTGTTCGTGAGGTCAGTCTTTTGCTTCTTCTTCCTATTTTTTTGTCATTGCAGTTCTAGTAGTCGGATTCTCTTGTTCTTGGTGTACCTGGTAGAACAGGATTTTCCTTTTCCCGATTTCTAGATCAGCCCACAGTGTCACTCTTGTATGCCCTGATTTGTATGCCCTGATTTGTATGCCATGGCCATTATTCTGTCAGAATTCTTTGACCAGAGTAGAAAGCACATCAATCATACATTACACCTTACCCCAAAACCATTTGGATTTGACCATAGTATACCCATAATTGATTTAGAATTTTAGATAGTGGCCTGCTCTTTGTTCCCTGATGTCACTTATCCCCAAGTGTGGGCTTACAGTGGCTACTGGACATAGTACTCACAATGTAAAATGTCGTTGACAGGTTGAAGAGGAAACTGGGATACACCTGAAAGTTGAAGACATGATCGAACTTACGTCCTTTTTGGACCCATCTACTGGGCGTAAAGTTTTCCCCTCACCGGTTGGTCCTTTATCTACAACATGCTCGCGCTTTTTCCTGCAATGCTGTTATAAAACTGTTGGTTATGTTTCATGTATACCTTTTTTTTGTTCAAGCAGTTCATTTATACTTCTGTATATAGGTTTACTAAAAGTTTTAGCATTCTCTGTTGTCTGTTGCATCTTAGGGAAGCTGTGATGAGGAGCTTAGTGTCTTCCTGTACCAAGGCCAGGTAGCTAAAGAGAAAATTCAAGAGTTGCAGGGTAAGAAGACTGGTCTTCAAGATCATGGCGAGCTCATAAAAGTTCATGTAGTGCCATATCAACAACTGTGGCGCGCAACAGCTGACGCCAAGGTTCTTATGGCTATTGCTCTCTATGAAATGGCCAAGAAGGAAAAGCTGCTCCTAAAAACTTAATCGCCCACAAAATATGCCAGGAACTGTGTACCACATTCTTATAGATGTTATGCAGTGCAACTTCGCAGGAATTGGCTGTAGTCTTGGCTTTCATTCAACTTTTCTCGTCTCCTTAACTATTACCAACCTCTATTGTAGATATTATTTTCAAGGGAGAATTGCAAACGGATTCGGATCCTCTGGAGTTATTTTTCTTGGAGTTCTCTAGAGTTTACTTGAAATGAAAACATCACTCTACCAAGTAGTGTTTTCTCTAATTTAAAAAAGACATTCATAAAATTATTTTTCCATTTCAGGTAAACTCCAGGGAACTCTAGGATAAATAACTCCAGATGATCTTGATCCATTGCAAACATATCAAATTTTTTTTTTTTTCGAAAAAATGTTGATGTTGTATTTCTTTTCAAAAGATCAGACATTCTAAAGGGAAAAATGTCTGGTGAATAAACTTAAAATACAGAAAAAGTTAACATAATAACTTGTACTCTGTATATCCCAAAATCATGACTAACATACTACTGATATCAAAGAACTAAATAAAATAGGGGCAATAGTGTACAACAGGATCTCTCCTAACTCAAAATTTGAGGAGAGATTGAAAACAAAAACCTCGATGCTAACAAAACTAGTTTCCACTGTAAGCAGCATCTGCAGAAGAAGTGTCCATATCATTCAGGCCAAACTCCTCATTCTGTTCTGAGGTTCTCTCATATTCTTCGACTGCAGAGGGAAAGATGAATGTAACAATGTTAAGATTGTTGTAAAGTCTGAATACGGTATTTACGATGTGTCAACCATGTACAAAATTATAATGTTGAAATACCAAAACATGTCTGTTCTTCCCTAATCTGAGGGACAGGAGAAAGGGGAGGGGGGTGTCGACAAGCAACAGCCATATCTTGACAATACATCTAGTTTTAACTCCACAATGGAATCTCAAACCAAAAGAAGAACTATTGTACAGTTACAATTTACAAGCCATTCCTAAAAATCGATTTCAACTGGTTGAACCTACGTAAAATGTAGAAATGGAGCACAGCATAGAAGATGACAGGTTTGCACATTCCACTATATTAGATTAGAATGCACACCTATCACACATTCCCCTTTCCCTGGCAAGGTTTACTAAGGATGGACAGAGAGTTACAATCCCTTCACCCCAACCCCTACTTCACCTCCCAAACAGAAACTGCTGGTCAATGCTTATAGTCCTCAAGAGTGCAAGTGAAAACGATAGAAAACATCTTAATGTCACTACTATTATAACTGCGAAAAAGAACCACTCACATATAAGCTGCGAATCATCCTTGACATCGTCAGTAACTGGCGCAACAAATGAATTTGCCAGTGCATCATCAATTTCTAAAGTCCAGGGTTCTTCCACTCTCAAAAGCTGCACATTGTGAACGTAAAACCAATCAAATTCAATCACAAAAAAAGACCAAAAAAAACAAAAAACACTAATTCTTGTTTGTGGTCACCTTGTTCATTCTTCTACTGAAATCTTGCCATTTCTCTTTCCTGCCCTCTCCAAGGCCATCTCCAAAGGTAAATCCATGAACTCTCTCCAGACCTGGCACACGTGTTTTAAGTCTTATTGATATTTACATAATGTATAATACAACTTTTTGACAGCAACAATCCAGTAGACTAGCACTGTTAAAAGAGTAAAAGACAGTCAAGCGGTACTTGAGATGTCCCATTTAAAGAAGTTGCAGATTTGGTAGGTCACAGCAACTCTTAAAACTGAATAGCTAAAGGAGATACGTCGATGCCATCTTAATTCTTCATGGACGAAATATCCAGATAATAAGATTGACATCTTGTGCAGATACCACAGACCTTATGAGCTTTCAGTAAGCAACACATCAATGTTAAGACAAAATCAGTTGCAATTTGCAAATAGGCATGGCCACAACAAATATTATTTCTGCCATTTTTTAATCGAAAACTATAGTCAGCCCTCTCATTTCAGAGCAAACATCAGGAAATTTCATCCACACAGCAAATAAATGTTTGAACAGAGTAATCTTCAACATTGCAGCTCATGTTTCTGTATAACATTTACTACCAGGTAACATTTATTGTCTTACAAGAGCCAAATAAGGAACTTCAATTTTGAAACCATTTCAACATCTATTATGAATGTCAGTATGTCACTTAACCAAGCTACACAGAATAATGAATGCAATTGAACACACAAAAGTGAAATAAGTGATCACTCACTTTCACGAATTTTAGTCACCAAGCCCTCTATGGTCGTGACCATGCCACCCAAAGTGCCACTTGTCAATTCCAAATCAACTTCTGGAATTTTGACACTTGCGCTATCTGACTGTTTAGCGCATGAAAAGAGCACCACAAAACAACGAGTGCTCACAGGGAAAAAAGTTGTCAAAGCTTGGCAAGCACCGATGATAGCAGGGAAACGTTGAATATATACTTTCTTCAACTTGAAATGGCAAAGGACTAGAGGATTTGTTACCTTTTCCCCTAAAAAGCACTTACCTTCAACATTTGATAACAGAAGATTCTCATATAGTCATATACACTACCAGCGGCAGAGAGAGAGAGAAGCAAAGTAATTGAGCACAAAAATGTATCTTGCTAGCATATTTTGAAAGGACAAGTAACAGACCTTTATTACATCTCGGCTCAGATCTTCAATATTCTTCACATGAACTATGATCCGCTTCGCATTATCAGAAATACTACCTCCTGGCTTCAACTGCAGTTATAATGTTATTCTCAGATATCACATGAAGTCTCATGTACGATTGCAAATATTAAAGACGAAATGGGAACAAGAAAAGCTAACCTCAGAGTTACGGTAACCACAAGCGTCACAACTCGATGCCATAACAATTACTTCTTTGAAATACGGAATGTCTATCTGTAGTCAAGGTGGACAATAACTAACAAATTGTCTAATACTATCATTTGATAATAACTTGTGGATATATAGTGTTTCTTATTTGACAACCAATTTGTGTACATGGGAAGTTTTTAGATCTCACTAGGAAATAGACTCTTGGAACTTGAAAACCACCATCAAAACATTGTTTGCCAACAATACCAGCAATCTAAAGCATGCACATAGAAGAAATTGTAACTAATAAATACCTCAAACTCATATGAGAGTACACAATCACAAGCCAAAAAGGATACTGGTGAAAAACATCCTAGTCTCACAGCTAGCTGCACAAGCTCCACATGTTGATGGGAACGTCATGACCTGTAGAATCAAGTGGATGAAACGGTGAAGTAGGGAGAAAGACTAAGTTTCTCAAATTCACAATTCCTCAGGATTGAGGATGAATGGAATGATTACCTCTTCAGGAGAAGTGTAACGACATAAAGCTTCAGCAATTTCATTAGTGTTTCCCTGTGCAATAGCTCGCCGCCCAGCCACTGCCCCAACTGCTCCATGAGGTTCTCTAGGATCCTGATCAGAAATAGGATTCCCAGTTTCCCTGATCACTTCCTGAGACTCCCCCTCCTGAGACGAGCCAGCTATATAGCCCAGTGCTTCTTGCTGCTCTGGAGTCCGATCATAGAATTTAAGAGATAGTGAAGGATCAGGAGACGGTGAATACCTGTTTCATAAGACAACGTTCCATAGATTGTTAATGGGAGGGGTTGAAAGAATCATGAAAAATCTGATCATTCATGGAATCAGAAATGGATTTGGGCTTGGTAAAACTGAGGCATAAGCATTTCTTTGGCAAGACCAAATTGAGTAGTCGACAAAAATCATCCTTACAGCTACAGGACGAAGCACGACAGATTACAGGGGGGGGGGGCAAAAAAATTAATATTAAGGCATTTGCTTACGGATTCTCAATGAAGCTATTGCCTGCCGGATCATCCACGATAAAGCTAAACGAGGAACTCCCAGTTGCACAAGCCCTCAACTTCTCAATAAAGTGGTCTAGTGCGGCAGCGGTTTTTGGATCCACTTTCTACATGGATTGTACATGTCAGATTATACTTTGGAAACAAAGAAAATAGAAAACATGATGAAGTTATGATCTAACGCAACTGAAAACTCACCCTGCGTTCTTCTTGAAGCACCTGCAACCCATCAGCTGCTCTAGATAAAATCCCCTCTATCTAAGGCAGAGAATATAACATAATTATTCCGGATGCAAAAGTAAAAGCGGATATAAGATAGACAAGCACACCCGCTGATAGCAAATCACATACGAGGATGACAAGACCAAATTTATTGTATCAGGCATTACACATACAAAATTGAACTTCTTCAGAATGACACAAGTAACTCATTAACACTGTAATAAATAGCTGGCAATAAGTTTCTAGGCTAATTAAGCACCGGGCTCTAATAGCATATATAAGGTTAGCTGAAAGAAGAGCCATGCATACCAAACATGCGAAGGTGCATTTGTTAAACATTAATCATACGAAAAGGAGGATCACAGGTAAATGCACCACAAATGGTAAGCTCAATGCATGTCATTCACCAGGGCCTTAAGAGCACCCAAAGATTCCTCGGGATAGAAATACAAATTTATGGAGATAGAAAAAGAGGAAGAGGATATACAATCATGAAAACAGTTCAAGAGTACTTGTCACAATGGAAAAGTTAAAACACAACTTACCGTTGAAAGACTTCCACGCTGTGCCTCAGGGGGGATCTCAAATTCCAGTTCAGGAACCTACAAAGTAATCTTACTGTCAGGAGAATTAGAACAGATACTCTAGAAAGGAAAAAAAAAAAAAAAAACAGCAGAATCCAGTCAATCCACATATTTTGCTTCTACAGTATACAGGTGGCCGAGGATCAGCTCATGCCAAGAGAAGTCTAACGTAGCCAGTGAATATAAAGTAACCTAGCACAATTTCTCACTTCAGACTACTGTGAATTTCATGAGTCAATAACTGTCATCTAAGCAAAACTGACTGTGCCTCTTATATTGTGCATTAGCAGTCAGTCGGTGCAATTCTCGAAGCAATTTTCATTTTGGGTCATCCTTGCGCAGCCTCTCTATGTTTCAATAGAGGTAAGGCTTGCGTACATCCGACTCCCCCCCCCCTTACCAGGCCTTATGGAGGGAGACTTTAAGGTGCTGGGGGCCTGGGATAAAGATGTTGTTGTAACTGTCATCTACGCATAGATATTCTTACAACTCGACAAAGGCTACACAGTGCAACAGCCTAATAAGCATACAAGCAGCGGACAAGTACATGCATTCACATAACTGAGTGCTCAGTTCAAACACACAAGGTCCAACAATGCCGCTATGAGGAACTAACAGCTAAATTGGCAGTCTCAAAAGTTGTATTTTTAGTACCTTTATGGTTGCAGATTCAGATTTCACGATTTGTCGATTGAGCACCTGCAATCAGTAACTGTGAGTTAGTCTGGTGAAGCGCATCTAGAACAACAAAGATAAAATATTTAAGCAACTAAATGAACAGCCTTGGTCTGTGGCTCTACAAAATAAAGACTAGCACCACCAACCAACAAATGAACTACCTGCGGGTCACCAGCAGGAACCTTGAGTGTGTAACAACATCCACGCGGTTGTAGCTCACCCGCAAATTGAACTTCATTGTTCCTGCAAAAAGTAGGCAATAAAGATCACTGATTTCCACAATCCGCAACCTTTCTCAACATATCATAAATCGAAACAATGCCTACACTATTAAACACAAACCCTAATTTCACTTTCTTCAAGTAACCATACCACTAACCTCTACAGCTTCTCCAACAATGACACCCACATATATCCCAATAAGTCAAAACTATTCGAAATTACTCGAAAATCATACACATTATTCAAAGGACATACAAATAACATACAAAGTGCAAAGATTTTTTGAAATAGTAAAGAGCAATTGCAGGCAGATTACCTCTCACCACAATGCGAGCACTCGAAAGCTGACAGTAAAATCTGCA
>JBBYHQ010010209.1:0-10984 GCA_038382645.1 Spergularia azorica | reverse complement strand
AACTAACTCTTGACAATCTTTGTACGTGGTCTTGGTTGTTGGAGAGGAAATAGGAGGCAGTTGTTGACTCGTTCTTCTATCCGTCACCACTTAGCTGGTCTGGCAGATAACCGCTTGCTATTCTGTTGGAGATAAGGCACCTTTGACTCTTTCTTCCTTCTTAACTGTACTTGCCGTGTAGTTGAGCATGTCTAGAAGAGTTTACTTCATTTGACTTTATCTTCAAACCGCAACCCATAACAGATGCCTAGTCAGTCCGACTAGCCTCCTGTCAGTCTGATCTGGTCTATACGACAGGTGGTCAGCCTAACCCAGTCTGTCCGACTGGGTATCAGCCTGACCAGGTCTGTCCAACCTGATGTCTACCTGTCTATAGAAGTCCAAACGTCTGGATCTACACATAAAACACCTCCTGCTGGATTACTCGAGCTAATGTATTATGCTGGCTGGTCTGTCGGTCTAAATCCAGAATTTAGGCCATAACACCAGGGTTTAACTTTAGGGATCTGAGAACCCTCTTAGCAGCTTGCATGTGATCTAAAGTGGGAGCTTGCGTGAATTGACTTAGAAGTTGAAGAGAGTATGCAATGTCTTGCCTAGACAGGGTTAAGTAGATCAAATTTCCCACCAACGTTCTGTAAACATCAGGGTTAGGCAGATGGGTGCCCTTGTTAACTTCAAGTTTCAGGTGAGGACTCAGTGGCAGCTTAAGATGCCTTCCATTTTCCAAGCCAAACTCTCTCAGCATGTCTATGATGATCTACTTGTGCTGAGAGACAAAGATACCAGATGGGATGGTAGTTACCTCCAATCCCAAAAAATAACTCAGGGCACCCAAGTCTTTCATGAGAATGATGAGCTAAGAGATTGTTCGAGGTTTGGGATTTCTTCTAAATCATCACCAGTAATCACCATATCATCTACATATACAAGAACTGATGTGATTGAACCCAAGTGGTGTTTAATGAACATATAGTGATCATTAGAAGATGACCTGAACCCACAACTTATCATAACTTGTGACAACCTTGAAAACCACTGCCTTGGTGCTTGTTTAAAACCTTATAGGCTTTTGTTCAGCTTGCAGCAGGCTATATTTTTCTTGTTATTTATCTCCCCCTGTCCCTTGAGCATGTCATAACCTTTAGGTATGGTCATATTTTCATTAAGCTCACCATGCAAAAATGCATTTGTAACATCCATTTGGCATGTATGCCATCCCTTCATGGCTGCAACAGCTAAGAGGGCTCTAACAGTGGACATCTTGGCTACTAGTGCAAAGGTATCATCATAGTCAATACCATACCTTTGACTGCAGCCCAGGATGACAACTCATGTTGAGGGACTTTTGCTTGAAGTTAATGGTTCTTTTGAATGGGAAGATGGTTTCACGAAACTTGACATCTCTAGATACAAAAGCTTTCTTATTCTTGGGATCATACACTGTATATCCCTTCTGATTGAAGGAAATCCCAGAAAGACACATGGAAGACCTCATGGTTGGAATTTTTCTTTATCCCTGCTGGGATTGTAAGCAAACACCAAACAGCTAAAGGTTTTCAGATTGCTGTACTTTGGTGGTTTTCCAAATAGCATCTCATAGGGTGTTTTGTAGTGTATTACTGGAGATGGTAGCATGTTAATTATGTGAGTTGCTGCCATTACATAATCAGCCCAAAAGGTAAGGGGCATCACTGCTTGGAACCTTAGAGCTCTACTGACTTCAAGGAGATGCATGTGCTTCCTTTCAACCACTTCATTTTGTTGTGGCCTGTCAACAATGGAGGTTTGATGCCATATTCCTTTTTCAACCAAGAATTTTCCATATTCTCCTTTTAGAAGCTCCTGGGCATTATCAGATCTTACCCTTTTTATCTTCTTATCAAACTGAGTCTTAACAAAGTCATAAGATATGGGAAAGTTTGTCATATAATGCATGACCCAGTCTGCAATGCCATAAATCATAGCTAGATATGGTTTTATTCATCTCAAAAATTTCAATACATGGTGCATCATCAGTTTCACACAAGTTTCCAAAAGAACTTGATGATGCTTTGTGAGGATTAAGCTCACCAATTGAATTACAAACTCCCTTAGACCTAACTGATTGTCTAAGGATGTTAACCATGCTAATAATGTTATTGTCTAGCTGATCTAGAGGCTTATCACATAAGTAGTAGATGCCCCTATGCTCCTTTCCCACTGCCTTAATCTTAAAACTCACAGAGTCCTGAACAATACACACACTTTCATGAAAAGTTGCAAAGCACCCACTTTCCTTTACTAGCTTCTGGATGATATCAGGTTATGTCTAAAAGTTGGCACATACATGACATTCCTCAAAACAACGCCATTTTTAAGTTTTAAAGTTCCATAGTGGGTGACAAACACAGATTTCCATTAGGTAGAGTTATATTTGGCTCTACTCAAGGCACATATATTAGACAATAATGCAGCAATATTGGAGATCATATGGTCAGAGGCTCCAGTATCCATTACCCAAACAATGTCTTTAGATTTACTGTGAAATGAGAGGAGTTCAAGAATATTACCTGCAAAGTTCACCTCCATTTCATCATCAGTGGTGGGTAGAGACACTTGGTTCCTCTCAAAGTTGGTCATCAGCCTTTTGAACTGTTGTTCAGTGAATGCAATCATCCTTTCTTGATCATTCTGACTCCCAATTTCTATATTGGTTTAAAATGAGCCTGCAATCTTTCCTGGCTGACTGTTCCAAGGCCTTTTTCCCTTGTAGGAAACTTTTCCTTTGTTGTTGTAAGAGTTGGAGAAGTTAGAGCTGTTCCAAGGCTTGTAATTTGGGTTGTGTTTGGGATGTCCCATAGGATAACCCGCATTCTTCCAGCACACTTCTGCCTTGTGGCCCCTTCTGTTGCATTTCTGACAGATGGGAATGTTACCACTTGCTCTCATTTGCCGCTGATTGGCATAGATAGCTTGAATGCCATTGGTTGAGTTTCCTCCTTCAACATTCAGATTTTTCTTCTGAATTTCTTCTTGTTGGATCAGAGACACTACCTCATCAACCCTGGGCAGAGTACTCCTGAGGAGGTTGTTGCTTCTTATACCTGCATAATACGGGTCAAGTCTATTTAAGAACTTGAACAACCTCCAACTGTCATTTTAATGATTGGTGGCCAATCTTTTAGGACTTCCTGAGTTTGCCATAAAGCTTGCAGATGTGTGAAGTATTCATTGACAGACTTGTTACCTTGTGATACCTCTTGAATTTCTTGCTCAAATTGGTACTTCCTTGCACCATTGCTCACACCATAGGTCCTTCTGAGATAGTCCCAGATGTCCTTAGGTTTCTCAGTGTACATCACAGCTTTCTCGGTGTACAACACAACTTTCTTCACTTCTTTGTCTATGTTTTGGTGAAGCCAACTAACTATGGTGCTGTTACACCAGTCCCATGTTGCAGCTTTTACGGGACCAGTCTTGGATCTCCGTAGTTCACGAGTGAGAAATCCCAATTTTCTCCTAGTTGAAAGAGCAAGTTCCATCTCCATTTTCCACTGATATTAGGTGGAGATATCCTTGAGCTTTGAGTCAACTACCAGCCCTGCTTACAGATCAGATGGATGCAGAAACAGAGGGTCTGATAAGTCCATATCTCTGAACGAGGATGTGTTTGTGAAGTTTGCTTTACTGATATTGGAGATTTCTTCAGTTCCTGACATTGGTAAAGTTGAAGAAATTTTGCGGAAGAGTTTTGGTTTTTGGACCAAGGTTTAAAACTAGGAAATTTGTTTGAACAAAGATGAAAAACTCAAAACCAAACTACTCAGGTTCTCTAATCCTCATGGCTTTGATACTATGATGATTTTAGTGGAGCGGGAGGATTGGAAGTCATTGTAGATTGATGTAAAAGTTTCAGAGTTAATTGTAAAGAATTGTAACTTTGAGAATTCGATTTGAGATGAGAATTTGTTGTTGTATTTCTTGTGTTCAAGCTGATTAACACTCGTGATATTTATAGAAATGAATTTGCTATAAAGACAATGGCAATACATAACAGATACTTGCTATATTTGGAACAAACACCTTAACTTGTCCAGGTGAGCAAGGTGAACTTGGACTTCTAGCCGATCTTGTCTCCTCTTCTCATGTTGTTAGTTGCATGTTCATTGAACAGCCTGGATGTTTTGTAGTAGTTTAGGCTTGGCTTATTAGGATCATTAAAGCCCTCCTTTGTCTTGTCTGAAGCACACACATGTGAGGTTGATTGAGTTGTGTTGATGCAGTTTCCAGAAGCACCATTCTGCTTTCTACAAATCTAGTCTAGAGTTTAAAATTGCAAGTCCATTCGTTTTCAAAGATATCAGGCTCATGTTCTAATTTATAATGTTGTTAGTTTATCTCAAGTTAGTTAATAGTCTTACCTTGAAAAAAAAAAGTTAACATTTCATGCCTTCATTGTCAATGCATGTGACTTTAATTCTTTGAATAATGGCAGGACCAAATTATAACAATTTTGAATAATTTGAGATAATTGTGCACTTATTCGTGATGAAAGATACGAGCTAACACATTTTTGCGTTAATGAAATTCTGTATGCTAGTGCAACCTTTCTGCACACAATATCTTGTGTGCACTTGATTATGAATTGGTCAAAATATGTCAACAATGAGTCAGAAACTTATTTAATGTGTAAGAATAAAAGCAAAGAGCAACTCAACTCATTTGCCGCTAACAAAGAACTAAACCTATAAATCTACTCCCTCCGTCCCCCTTTAAACACCTCTCTTTCCTTTTCGGTGTGTCCTTCTTTAAACACCTCTTTTCAAAACTTTCCAAATGGGGTAAATTTTCACCACACATCAACTCTCCACTATCCCCAAAAACTATAAACAAACCACCCATTATCTCCAAAAATAATAAACAAACCAGCTATTATCTCCAACAATAATAAACAAACTACCCACTATCTTCAACAATAATAGATAAACCTCCCATTATCTCCAACAATAATAAACAAATCACACCACCTTAATCCACGAGAAAAAAGGAGGGGGTGTTTAAAGAGGGACGGAGGGAGTATAACAATAGCAATTCCACTTGGGATATCACTCATGTGGGGGACCCAAATGAGTTTTATTTTGCTAGGAAATGGAAGAGCGTCGTTTCACTTAAAGTCGTATTATTGAAAAAATTTATAAATGTTAATCATCAAATTAAAGTCAACAAGTTGATCCACGTAGAATAGAGTCAGCGATCTATTAGTCGATCCACGTAGAATACTTTATAAATGGTATATTTTCACTTGTGTCTATTAGTTTCTCTATCGAGACAACGATCGTCATTTATCTCTACGCTACATACATTCTTGTCGTGCTACGTAACGTAACAAAGACTAGCTATTTATAATCGTGGTATAATTGATTATGTACATTTAGACACAGAAAACATTTTCGAATGCGACTTTTGTAATGCGTCATGTTATAATAAAAAATTTCAATTAATACATAAATTTGCGACATTAGCACTCGAAACTTCAAACAATTTTGGCTTAAACTAATTCTTTATTCAGTCATGATGTTTTGCATCGAAAATGTGAATATCGCAACGACGATTAAACTAATAAAAACTTACAATTAGCAATCTATACGACAAATTTCAGCGAACAACAAAATCGAAAGATTGTGGCGACGAACTCAAACTCATATTGCACAACTGAAATCGAAAATTCAAATATCGACGATTAAACTAATAAAAACTTAATAAGTTGGGTTATTCCCGGCCTGAAAACAAGTTGGGAGGAGGAAACTAGGAGAAGAAAAAGGGGAGAGAGAAGATAGGACAGAGGAAAAATCTTTAGTAAAAGAAGTTTTTAACTCTTAGGTTAGTATACTTTATAAATACTTCATAACTTATATAATTTGATACTTTAAAATCTTAACAGTACGATCTAACAATAAACTAAAATGAATCTCATAATAAGTGACAAAATTGTCACAAATTATACAAAAAGGGTTGATACATGGGGTATTGTTATGATTTGGGTGGTTTTCAAAATCCAAAGAAAGTCTGGGAAATTTCTTGCAAATTTAATAACACAACAAAAATATGAACTTGCTTTTATATGAATTTTCGGGGTTTTTAAGGATGTAATCAAAGGAACAAATGGATTGCCACAAAGACTTGATCAATCAAGCAATAAAAAGGGATAGGTTTAGTGCAAGACACACTCAAACACAACAACAAAGGTTAAACAAGTTACACTTTAAACGCTCAAATTCCAACACTTAGCATGCTCACCCTATACAGACTCATATCACTTTAATTTATCACAAAGGTCACCCTAAACCATGGAGGTTATCTGAATAAAAATCAAATTTTGAATTATCAGAAGCAGATTTTTACATAAGCGACAACCCATTTAAATGTTAGAACTTATAGAAGATGAGACATTTCCCTAAACATTTGATCAACATGATCTAAGGGCTAAAAACAAAACAACAAGATGCAAGCAAGAACTTGAAATTTAACTCATTGAAATTGAATAGAGCAAGGTGCCAACGGACGTTCACAGATAGTCCCGCGATCGGGCATGAGTACCCGGAAGTTTCTGTCCTTTACTGTACTGAGCTACTTCTTTTCCGTAAGTCGCACTACAGAAAGTTCGTGTAAATTATGGCCAATACGACTTTCCAAGCGAACTATTTCCACATATGGCTTTACAAAGATAATAGGCGTAGACACCAAATTTTGTTACACCTTTTTTATTTCATTTTTATTAATCTATTTGTATTTTCTAATTCAATTTCACTTTATTCATTTTTATTCACCCATTTCTATTCATTTATTTGTGAATAAAACGATTTCTCAACAATTTCAATTTCACCATTTTTTCTATTATTTTTATAAATTTCGAAAATCATCAAAATAATATAAATAATATTGATCTTCATTGTTTTTAATTCCAAACTCAACAATTCATTAACTCGTTTAAGCCGGTTTTTATATTTGCACAAACCGAGGTAAAATAGCTTGAAACGAGCCTAACCTGACTTTGTTTTTCAAACTACTAAACCACCTAGGCAATGACCTCACCTCATGATCTCACCCTTATGTCATTCACAGTTACACTAACAATATGCTAAAAAAAATGCTAACTATTTCATTTTTGATTTATTTTTCGTTTAATGAGTCATGATTTTTCCCCAACCAAAACAAGACCTAAATGAAAAAAAAATAAAAATTTAAGCCTTTCTAAGGCCTTGGACGTGCCCTTGGTGAGCAAGGGAGGTATGGGTGGTTCTTATATTTTGTCACATTTTATTTGCATTAATTTACATTAAATTTGTAGATATTTTTTGTTAATTGATGACTCACCTCTAACACCTCACCACACTAACCCTCTCATCCTCACAACAATAAGAAGCAACAAACAAAGAAAAAAAGAGAGAGGAAAGAGCCTTAGAGGCAGCCATCCAACACAAAAGAAGAGCAAGAACATTTGTTCTTACACATTCAATTCATCTACTCCTACTTCATTTCATTCTTTCATTTATTTCTCCACCATAAATACTAATCATTTACAATAAATGTGTAGTATTAAGATCACATTTAGATAATAGGAATAATTAAAATCAACCAACTGCATCTAGCTTAAAATTTGTTTAGATGAATTAGTACCCTAACTTGGAGGATCAACACCATTGATCATCAAAGGTAGCATTTTCTTTCCTTTTTTCTTTTATGTCTTTGCATTTCAATTTTATTTTCACTCAAATACATTACTAACACTTTGATTTGTCTAGCCTTGGTTGGTAATGGGTGTAGTGTGGTTTATTAAGCCACACCAAAATCCATAAGCCGACTTCTAGGGCCTTACGGGGGCCGTTCCCTTTATTGAGTGAAACATTGGAAAATTGTGAGAGTATAAGGAGTGGAGTGCTTCGTGTTTTTTTTTTTTTTTTTTTTTTTTTTTTTTCTGTTTTCTCTTTTTTCCACCTCCATGAGTGAAAATTTCTCTTTTTACAAGTTTTTACAATTTTTTTCCATGTACGAAACGGCCCAAAAGTCCAATCCGCATTTCAGCCTAATTCTAACTGTTTTTGAGTTCGAATTGTAAACTGTATAAAAATGCGTTTTTCCTTGAAAATATTGATCTAATAAAAGAGACCCCTTTGGAGTGTTATAAATCTCTCTGAAAAATTTCAGCTCCAAATTCTAGATAGAAAATTTATGACGATTTTGTTTACAAAACTGCTCAATCGTGATAGACCATTTAATTTCAACACGTTTTTTAGCATTGAAAAAGACCGTTTTTATGAATGTCTCCTGAATGAAAGTTGAAGAGCAGATTCTCATGTTTCCATAATGATAAGGTTCAAAAATCGTCATGTCTCTATCAATAGCTATGATTTGTTGAAAACAGATCCTGTTTTGCTCAGATATTCAATTTTCAACCTTAAATTTGTTTTCTGAGTAAATGAACTCTTAGGGTCATGAAAAAATTCATGAGTGATTCCAAAATGTTCATGAATCCCCTTCAACTCAGAAAAATTTGAAGATCTCATTTCATCTTTCAAACCATTCGATTTCCACCAACTTCTGTTTTTGGGGTTAAAAAATGACAAGTTTCTTCCCCAAATTAATTAATTGATTAGAGTTAATAGGGATTCTAACTAATCTACCTCATTGAAATGTCAAAATGTTAAAAACATTTATCCTTAATTAGGAGTCTATTTAATCCGATGTATAAAAATAATTTAGACTTAATAGGGAGTCTAATTAATCAACCCACTTATTTGATGACTTTAAACACTTAGAATGGAATCTAGGTCAATGAAAGTCAAGTCAACCTATGTCAAGTCAACCGAGGTCAAGTCAATGAAAGTCAACCATAGTCTAAAACCAATCAAAAACCAACCAAGTCTACTAAAATCAAACAAATGTACCCAAGTATACTATTATCTGCCCAAGTCAACCCGACTCTACCCGAAAACCGTCTAAAGTCAAGTTTACAAATAGGTGCAAGTCAACCGAAGACAACCCGAGTCGATTAAAGTCAATAAGGACTAAAATTGACCCTTTTGTAAATAATGTAATTAACAAAACCAAAAACCCTAAAATTGTTTTCTTACTCATTATTAAACGTCTTTTTCTTAGCTTTTCTAGTTAAAGTCGTTTTCCTCCATTTTCCCCCAACAAGTTAAAATTTTCATTTCTTTTTCCCAAAACCTTTTATACATGGAAGTAAGTAAATTTTTTTTTAATTTGTTTTGCATGTAAAGTTATTTTCCCGTTCTTTGTATGGACTTTGGACGGGGCCCTACCCCAACACTAGGCAAGGATTGCCAATTCGCTTATGCGCGATCATGAGGTCGATCTACATTCACCTCTATCAACTATTCCACCAACGCCCCAGTGGAACACTTCTTGATTGAACGTAATTAAATCGGCGATTTATTTCCTTATATTGTTATAGGGGCCTACATGGGCAGCTCTGACGATACGGCGAGTTCCACCGAGCCCTAAACACACAACCCAATTCATTTTCCATTAAATCTTCCCGCGAGAGTCAATTCAACCATAGTCAAACTATTGAGAGGTCTGGTCTTTAAACTCGCCTTAGAGAGGTCGAGTCATCCACTTTAAGAACTCGTTCAAGAAGCATACTTGATTCACGAGGCATGGTGATCAATGACGATCGTCATCTCGACGAGAGACACATAGATGCAAGCAGAATATACCTTGCTCTATTCTACGTGGATCGACTTGACTCTAATTTGAGTCATGTATAAAGTCTCTCAATAGTACGACTTTGAGTGAAACGACCTTCTACCCCTTCAAAGCGAAGTAAAACCCATCTCTACTCCTACATGGGTGATATCCCTGTGGAATCAACCCGATCATTTTCCCAGTGAAAAGATATCTACCCTATGGATCCATCCACCTACTCTCGCGGATACTATCCGCTACCCCATAGTGGAAAATGTCGTTGTCGTGGGGCTGCCCATCAGAACTACGTACGCAGAGTTTTGATACTCGAGTGGATTCCAATCCCACAATAAAAGGTACAGAGGGCACGCAACTTTGGTGCTCAAACACCCACAATTCCGGACCAAAAGACTCGGGAAATCTTTTGTAAATTATTCTTCCAAATTCTTGCATGTGAATGACAATGTGAATATATGTGCTTTTCTATTTCTACTTATTTATATGAATCTAATGTAACCAATATACCGACACTCTTTAGGCTCTGTTTGATAGGACTGCTTCTTTCTGAACTGATCTGATCTAATCTGATTTGATTGCTCCTGATTTGATCTGATCTGATTTGAATGACTCTGAACTGATCTGATGTGATATGAATTAGTTGAAGAATTCATTGAATTTCAACAAAATAGTATCAATAATGGACCAAATTCATTGATAGTAATTTGAGCAATTCTGATCTGATCTGATCTGATTTGATGACTCTAAACTGATCTGATCTGATTCGCATGACTCTGGACTGATCTGAGAACTACTTATATTAAGTCCTATCGAACAGAGCCTAAGGAGACGAGTCCCAAATGTTCGCTGGTGGAGTTTAATCGTGTCACTCTTCCAAAAATAATACAATACTCTCCTAAACCTATGTGATAGGGAAGTAAGGTTCGATTCTCAGGGCATTCTACGAGTTATTGTAATTAAGTGTGTGATTAAACAGTGGTAACAATTGGGGGGTTTTGATTGATTGAGTTGTTGATTAAACTAACAAGTAAAACAATGAAATAAGTGATTGATTTATCAAGATTAAAGAGGTCTTGGTCGGGGTTATCGCCACTAGCAAATCTAACCATCGGTCCTAGTTCCAATTCAATTATCTTCCTCTCAATTACTCTATTGTGGAATTAAATTTCTATTGTTCCTTAGTGATTAGTTATTAGGCTTGAGCACGACTCTAACAACCCTAATTATTAAACGTTCTAAAACAAGCGATTAGACTCGATTTAATAACAGCAATAAG
>JBBYHQ010010190.1:0-10988 GCA_038382645.1 Spergularia azorica | reverse complement strand
GTACTCCCTAAGATATTTTTACACATTCGTACTCCGTATCGAAATTTAACAATTTTTAGATAACGGAGGGAGTGTAAGATTATATGAATAATTTCATAAGTCCAAAAGCTAGCCGGTTTAATTAAAATTAGACGTAAAAAAAGTTCCGAGTAAGTTCAGATTTTATATTTTTGTGGCTTGTGAGCCAACACGACTTATAACTATTAACTAACACAACCGAAATGGCTTTTGAAATTTCGCAACCCCAGAACCTAAATCCTGGGTTCACCGGGTAGAGATGGGTTTTACTTCGCTTGGAAGGGGTAGAAAGTCGTTTCACTCAAAGTTGTGCTATTGAGAGACTTTATAGATGACTCATATTAGAGTCAAGTCGATCCACGTAGACTAGAGCAAGATATATTCCGCTTGCATCTATGTGTCTCTCATCGAGACGGCGATCGTCATTGATCACCATGCCTCCTGAACCGGGCATGCTTCTTGAACGAGGTAGTAAAGTGGATGACTAGACCTCTCTAAGACCTCATGATCGCGCATAAGCGAATTGGCAATCCTAGTCTAGTGTTGGGGTAGGGCCCCGTCCAAAGTCCATACAAAGAACGGGAAAAGAAAACTTTACATGCAAAACATTTCAAGAAAAGTTTATTAAATTCCATGTACAAAAGAGTTTGGGAAAAAGAAATGAAATTCTTAAAACGTTGGGGGGAGGAAAACGACTTTAATTAGAAAAGCTAAGAAAAAGACGTTTAAAAATGAATAAGAAAACATTTTTAGGGGTTTTTGATTTTATTAATTACATTATTTACAAAAGGGTCAATATTAGTCCTTATTGAATTTAATCGACCCGGGTTGACTTCAATTGACTTGCACCTATTTTCAAAGTTGACTTTAGTCAGTTTTTGGGTACAGTCGGATTGACTTGGGTAGACATGGGTTGACATTAGTAAACGTGGGTAGATTTGTTTGACTTTGGTTGACTCGAGTAGATTTGTTTGATTTTAGTAGACTTGGTTGCATTTTGATTGGTTTTAGACAACGGTTGACTTTCATTGACTTGACCTCAATTGACTTGACTTAAGTTGACTTGATTTCAATTGTCATGACTTCGATTAACTTGACTTAGGTTGACTTGACTTACGTTGACCTAGATTCCATTCTAAGTGTTCAAAGTTATCAAGCAAATGGGTTGATTAATTAGACTCCCTATTAAGTCTAATCAATTGGGTTGAATAGACTCCTAATTAAGTCTGGATCATTTTTATCATTTTTGACATCTCAATGGGGTAGATTAATTAGACTCCCTATTAAAGCAATACTACATAACACAATAATGTTCAACCCAAACTTGATTTTGATTATTATTTGAAAAGAATGAAACTTTTTAAAAATATGAAAGTATACACTACTACAAAAAGGCATATAGACATGGGATGTTTTTACGCATACACATCGGTTTTCATTTCGACGTTAAGTTGGGTGATGTCTATTCTAATTGGACAGACGTCGGTTTTAAGTCCCATGTCGTTCACGTTTTTGCAGATGGGTTTTTTGAAAAAATCCCATGTCTATGTGATGAATAGACGTCGGTTTTCCTAAAAAAACCCATATCTATGTGATAAATAGACGTCGGTTTTCCTTGGAAAACCCATGTGTATTCTCGAGTTTAGACATCAGACTTCATAAAAGGCCGACGTCTATCCAACGTCTAAGTTTTAAAAAAAAAAGGTACCAAAGATAGCAGAATCATAATTTGCCACACAAATTTGTAGGTGGAATGGATTCATGGAACGAATGGGAGATATTCAATTTTTATTGAAATTCTCAAATGAAACAATACATATGTTGTAAACAAACTAACTCTACAAAAGTGGAGGAAACAAAATGTTACAAAAAAACATAAATAAAAGATCTAAGCCAGATCTGGAAAAATAAACTTCTAAAAATTGTGGACTTCGATCATCTTGCTTCAATAGTATTGCCCAAAACGCGTTAGATCTGACATAGGGGATAGCTCGTTGGCATTTTGTGCAACGCGCTTGACACCATGGGGGACCCATCAGATGTCATCCGCGAACAATCGGACCGCTTGGTTGACCTCACTGCGTGAAGACCTGGAAAACTGGGAAGCGCGTACGGAGAACTATTAAGCAGAAGCCGCGAAAGCCGCTGAGACCGCCAAGAGCGCTGAAGAAAAAGCTGCTGAGGCTGAGAACAAGTTGGCTGAGTCTAAAGCATGTGTGGATTTGCTCACCGAAACCAACCTTTCTCTTCGCCGCGCGAACGAGTAGCTGAAAGTGGATCTCCTTGCTGTCGTCGAAAGGGAAAAGACTTTGACGATGCAACTCGCGAACGCCAAAGGTTATATTGACCTCTGGTCGCGTCGAGCTTGCGGCGCAAAGTCCTTGTTTCTTGCTTCCAACGACTACCAGGTGCTGCTTAATGATAAATTTGGTGACGTGCGTTTCCAAGCTGTGCGGGCGATAGAGAAAGCCGTTTTGGACGCGCTGAAGAGGGTTCACGTTGTATCAGAGAAGAACTCCTCCACCTTGGCTCCGATCGAGGTGGCGTCCTTCGAATCAACCCTCCATGCGATGGCCAATGAGTATCTTTCTACATTTGAGGGTCATGAAGATGCCGAGCTGGACGTGGATGCGCTGGTCAAGAAACGGCGCGACGAGGTGAACGAGGCACGCACAGAGACTTGGCGTGTTACTTCGGAGATTGACCTTAACAAGACTCCACCAGTTCCTGAGCCGATGCCGGAACCTGCCTTCAGCGCTTCTCTCGTCGACTTGTACAGCGACGACGAGGACGATGGTGATGAAGTTGATGATGATGAAGCCGCCAGCTAGGCTCTACACACTTAATTTTCTTGTACTTGTCTTTTTACGAACACTTTGATCTTATTTTGTACCACCAAGGCCGCCCTGACAGGGGTGTTTGGCCTCATTTATGACAATTTCTTCTTTGTGCATTTCTTTAAGTATTTAACTTCTTTCTTCGCTTCACTTCTTTCGCCCTATTCTTTATTTGTCCCTTGATTTGTGAATAATTTCGTGCTTCTCCATATCGCGTAAAGCAGCTCTCGATAACGCCCCTGGAATCGGGTGCGACTTCGCCGCGATCACATTTCTTCGCCCCTGGAATATGGACGGAACCGCGATCGAAATTCTCCCCCTGGAGTTGGGTGCAATCTCGTGTAGTAATTTCTTTGTAATAATGTTCTTGTGTACCTGCAGAACAATTCCAAACACTAACGTATTATTTGGGTGCGCCTCTCAGGGTATTTGCCCAAGGGTGGAATTTTAAGGCTCGACTCGTTTTTTGTGGGTTATAGCCCGCCCCTTGTTCGATTCGAACTTGGAAATTAATTAGGGTCGAACCCGAGACATCGATTTAACATGACCAAAGGAATTTGGCTCGATTGTTCGGGCCCGAGAGATCTGGTTTTCTACGTCCCACTTTAACACAACATCGCAGTTCGACTCCTTTGGCGTGTCCACTGATTACTGAGTGCACGATCGTAGGCGAACGGATACGAGCTGGAAACTTGTTCGCCGAAAGCCAATCCCTGGCAATCGGTCTCGGTCGCGGGCCGGGTGATCTTCTAACCCTCTTCAACACATACCCAACTTGGGTATAATGTCTTAACCCGAACCGAGCAATTTTAGAACTCATGTTCAGCCAACCGCAACCGAATGTTGGAGACATCCGAGTGCCGATTGATAATATCGGCGAATCGCAGCTGGCTACTGCCGAGGTGGCGAGATTCCATCTCGCCTTCTAATTGAGGGATTACCCCCGAAGCCGGCGAAGTTCCGTGCTCGGTTCGGCTTCCCTCGCCGAATTTTAGCTACTTAGAATAAATAGACACATCAATTAAACCAAAAGAACTTGGCCGCAGGCCATTTCATTGACAAGGAATATAATACAATACATATTCGGCGCGACATGCACTACACTTGCGAAGATAAAAACCTAATAACGAAACTGGGCATATTGCACCTCGATTGGTAACCTAAGCATAATACTTCTTCAAATGGATAATATTCCGTTGCCTCTTGATGAGTTCGCCAGTGAGCTCAGCTAAGCGAAAAGTACCATCTCGAACCTTCTCATTAACAAGACATAGTCGCCGACCTCGATACTCCTCTGGCTTACCTTCTAGTTGTATGCGCGGGCCATGTCTTGCTTCTGTCTCTCTAGACGAAGCAAGGCATTACCCCTCAACTCGGGCAACAAGTCTAAGGCGATGCGCAGCTCAAGCTCATTCTGCTCGGGTTCATAGGTGCTGATCCGTAAGGATTTAGCTCCCCATTCCACCGGTAACACCGCATCCGAACCATATACCAGCTGAAAAGACGTTTCACCAGTAGCGCGTTTGGTGGTAGTGCGCAGTTCCAACAGGATGCCTGGTAACTATTGCACCCACTTGCCTTTGACTCCTTCGACCATTTTGTGCAACGCGCCCACGATCAGCTTGTTTGAGGATTCGACCTGACCGTTGGCTTGCGGGTATGCAACCGAGGCATAGCAAGTCTTTACTCTATACACCGCGCAGTACTCATGAAACGGACCGCTGTCGAATTGCAAACCATTATCGAGATTCAGGCTGCGAGGTAGCCCAAACTTGGTGAAGATATATTTCCACAGAAAATCGGTGGTTTCGATGTCCCGGATGCGAGACACCGGTTGCGCTTCTATTCATTTGGTGAATTAATCCACTCCCACAATGAGGTATTCCCTTTGACACTGACTTCTGGGAAGTGGGCCTACAATGTCAAGTCCCATCTTGCGAAAGGAAGTGGCTCAGTGATCGGCTTAAGAGGGGTCGCGGGTCGCTTCGAGGTTGGACCAAACTTTTGGCATCGGTCGCACTTTTGCCTTATCTCTGCTAGGTCGGCTTGCATCGTGAGCCAGTAAAACCCAAGTCGCAATGCCTTGCCAGCCACTCGCTTGCGCCCCGATGTGGCCGCCGCACTCACCATGGTGAATTTTTCTCAGTATATAGTCACCCTCAATCGGATCCACGCACTTCAGGAACGGGTGAGTGTACCCTTTCTTGTGCAACTCGTCGTTCAGAAGTGTGAACCTCTCGGCGCGCTTCTTCACCTTCTCTGCCTCCTTTTCATCCTCTGGCAGCTCTCCATCTTTGAAGTACGCGATTAAGGGCCGCAATGTTTGGGGTCGCATCAATACTGCGCAACGGCAAGACCTTCCACTGCACTACCCTTGGGTTGTCATTCACTGACCTCGTGATCTGCTCAGCTTCAAACACCTCAAAGCTAAGCCCTTGACAATCTCCTTGACTGCGTCTCGGTATCTAGCCATGTGGTCTTTAGCCTCAAACTTATCAGTTATCTAATTTACCACAACAGCCGAGTCCCAGAATGCCTTAACATTCCGCGCACCCGCAGCTGCGCAAATTTGTAAACCCGAGATCAAGGCTTCATATTCCGGCTATTATTGGTGGCCTCGAATCCAAAGCGTAGAGTGTACTCGGTCTTATCTCCGCTTGGGAGAATAACCACAATACCAGCTCCGCTGCCGCCAGAATTTGAAGACCCATCAACATGCAATGACCACTGCGTATTTGGCAGCACGAACCCCTCACTAAACATACATTCTACGACGAAGTCGACTAACCCTTGTCCCTTATAAGCCTTCCTGGACTTGTATTCCACTGCAAAACCTTTCAACTCGCAACCCCACCGCGACAACCTGCCATTCCCGTCGAGGCTTCCTAAGATCTTTTGGAGAGGATAATTGGTCATGACCACAATTTTGTGGCTCTGGAAGTAAGGCCTCAGCCGCCTACTCGCAATCAATAAGCTCAACACAAGTTTTTCGAGTGGTGGGTATCGCAACTCGGCCCTGGCGAGCGCATGACTCACATTGTACACAGGACATTGTGAGCCGTCGCGCTCTACCACCAGCGCAGCTCCCACTACTCGCTCACCCGCAGAGAGATACAGCATTATCTCTTCTCCTTCTCTTGGCACCACAATTTTTGGTACCTTAGTCAGATATTCTTTCAGCTCAACAGATGATTTTTCGGCTTCGTCATTCCATTTAAAGGTCTTGCGCTTCCGAAGTGCATCAAAAAATGGTAGGCAGCGGTCTGCTGACTTTGCGATGAATCGGCTGAGTGCCGCCATGCAACTAGTCAACCGCTGCGCATCTTTGACGCAACGGGGGGAAGGCATATCTAGTATGACCTTTATCTTCTCTGGGTTTGCGTTAATGTCGCGCTCACTAACTAAGAACCATAGGCACTTCCCCGAGCGCACTCCGAAGACGCATTTCTTCGGGTTGAGCTTCATATTATACTTGCGCAAAGTAGCAAAAGTCTCTCCCAATCTTGTGTGTGACTCGCAGCCAACACACTTTTATAAGCCTCCATATTGCGCCCGATCTTCCCCTCAAAGACCTTATTGACCAACCTCTGGAAGGTCGCACCCGCGTTCTCCAGCCCAAAGGGCATTACTCGGTACATGTATACTCCTAATGGAGTCACGTATGCAGTGCTAGGCCTGTCTTCCTCTTCGAGAGGCACCTGATGGTAGCCCGCTTACGCGTCCAGAAAGCTTAGCAAGCCATGCCCCGAGGTCAAGTCAACCAATCTGTCCATGCGCGGCAAAGGCTGGCCATCCTTTTGGCACGCTTTGTTCAGATCAGTAAAGTCAACACATATGCGCCACGAACCGTTGGGCTTTTTGACAAGCACAACGTTCGAGAGCCACGTCGGATACATACACTCCTCAATATATCCGGCTTTAAGCAACTTGCCGACTTCCTCCTTAATCGCATCGGACCTCTCTATCCCTAAATGCATTCTCTTCTGGTGAATTGGTTTGATTTTTGGGTCAGCGTTCATCTTGTGAGTGATGACCGTGGGGTCGAGTCCAGACATCTCCTCAACAGCAAACACGAACACATCCTTATATTCTCTGAGTAGCGCGATCAGCGGTTCTCGAACTTCAGCTTCGAGAGTCCTTCCGATCCACACTACTCTCTCCTCGTTGCCCTCTTCCAAAGGCACCTCCTCTGTCTCTTCGAAGGGTTGGGTGGGTCCTTCCAGCCCATGACACGCATCCAATGTCTCAATGTTGTACGTCATCGCAGCCGGCTTGGTTTCACTTTCCATTTCTTTTCTCTTCATGGAGGGCCGATCCTCGGGTGCAGCATCATCTATGTTTACCATTGGCGGTCGCAACCCCGCATGGTAACATTCCCGCGTCGTCTTCTGATCTATCCGGATTATAGCCGGCTTTCCCTCATCAGTAATGTACTGCATAAGCAAACCCAACGTGAACACCAAACCCACAACTTCATTTAGCATCGGCCTCCCGATGACCACGTTATATGCGCAAGGAATATCAATGATGATGAACTCTACCACTGCGGTCCTGATCGCGCTTCCAGTTCCAATGGCGCCTGGAAACCGGATCGAGCCTAGTGGGTAGATGGTCTGCCCGCCGAACGCGACAATGGGCTCATGAAGTGGTTTGATGTCCTTCCTCGAATACTTCAATTTCAACAAACATTCTAAAGTCATGATATCAACTGACGACCCTGTATCAACAAGGAATCGCCTTATGTCCTTGTTTGCCACCTTCATGGTGACCACCACCGGGTCATCATGCGGCTTGCGGACTTCAATAATGTCAGATTGTCTAAGGGTAATGTCCGGGATCACTACCGGCTTCGCAAGTGGTTGCGCAATAGAATTGACAAACTTCTTCATATTCTCCTTTCGACCGCGGTAACTGGGTCCTCCGCTCGCTAATCCTCCAGAAATGGTGTTAATCACACCAGGACTGTGGTTCCGGTTTGCATCTTTAGGTGGTCGCGGTCTATTCCCTGGCCAGCCATTGTTACCGCGATCATAGTAGTTACCGCGCCCCTGGAACTGCTGCTTATATCGGTCGCGCTGCCCCCGCAGGCGAGTCAAGTACCGGTCCAACCTTCCATTGTCAGCCAGATTGTGACACACATCTTCCAAATCAGGACATTTGTTCGTGCTGTGCCCGTGCTCCCTGTGGTATTCTCAGAACTGCTGCGGGTTTGACATGTTTGCATCAGTCATCGGCTTTGGTGCCCGCAGCATCTCATCACCCTTTATCACCATGAAGATGGTCTGGATGGAAGTATTGAACCGACCTGGGTTGCGCAACCTATCATTCGTCCGGCGCACAGACAAGTATCCCGGTGCCCTGTTCTGCGCCACCGACGATTTCTCCTTGCCTCCTGCGCTATTTACCAAGGAGGCGTTAACGTGCGCAACCACTCTCTGGTACACGCTTACCATCGACCTCGGCTCCTTCGCAACCAAGTCATACTTGCATCTACCTTCCGCCATTCCCAAGATTAACGCCGCGACCTCAGCCTCGTCAGTGAGGTTGGTCACATACGTAGCATTCATGCGGAATCTTTGGATGTATTCGTCCAAAGACTCGTTGTCTCCTTGTTTCACCGTGGCGAGGTGGATAGACGTCTTCTTCCTGGTCTTGCTAGTTACAAAATGGCCAGCGAACTTCTTCCTCAAGTCTCTCCATGAATCAATACTGTTTGGGGGTAATTGGTCGAACCACCTCTGCGCAATTCTGCATAACGTGGACGGGAATAGCTTGCAGATTGTGGGTTCGTCCATGGTTAGATAGCTGTTGTTATGCAGATACGACGAGATATGGTCATGTGGGTCTCCCACTCCGTCATACTTTGTCATCTTGGGCTTCTTAACACCGGGCGGCTTGTCCGCAATAAGGATCCAACTTGTGAAGGGAGAATCGCAGAGCAGCGTAGACCGACCGTGGTGCCTGTGACTGTGGTATCTCGAGCTCGCCTCTCCTTCCGTTTCAGATTCAGACTCAGTTTGGTTTCGCGTCCGGGAACTCCCCTCGTCTTTGTGTGATTTCTCGCGACGGAGTGGAATCCTGGAACGCTCGCCGCGGCGGTGTCGTCCACAGTGACGAGGTGGAGTCCTCGATCTTGGCCGCGACCGGTGTGCGGTAGCCATGCCTCGCGTTCGTGGAGGGGACTGAGACCTAATCCGAATAGGCGCATTACTTCTGTTAGGGTTCGGTCCCAGCCTGTCGTACGCCGAGACCCGATCCTCAACGGCCACTCCTTTACCCTTCTCTGCCGCGGTAAACTTCTTGTACGACATTTGGGTCTTTTCTTTCTCCTTTCCTTTCTCCTTTTCCTTATCCTTCCTCTATTTCTCCTCTTCCTCTTTCTTCTTTCTTTCCTTTTCTCTGCGCGCTTTTCCCGGATCAAGGATAAGACGCGCGTCCATGAACTGGATGTTGGCCTGCCTCTGTGCCTCCCTTGCGCGCTCCACCTGTAACACTACGGAATTTGGAAAGTGGTTTATGGAGTTTGTTTGTCCCACATTGGGAAAATAAAGCTCATATGATCAGTTTATAATAATAGATTCCTACCATCATACTACCAACAAGGCTTCACCTTTTAAAGCCCAAGCGAGGATTTACGAGTCTAAGAGGTGACTACCCATCTTATTGGGTTGTGTTGCGATGTATGATGGATCGGGCTGTTACACCACCGCTCTTCGGATGCGCTGCGACGGAGTTAACCTCTTCTTTCCCTTCTTTGACCCCGAATCCTCTTGTTGCGCCATCTTGGAAACTAGAGGGATTTGGACCATCGCCTCCTCGCGGATTGCCGCCATCTGCGCATTCAGTTTCTCCATCATCTCCAATCGCAGCTCTTCCCTAACCTTGGATACCCTAGCCTCAAACGCCGCGGTGTCGTGACTGTCCGTCTCAGTCTCTTCATCATCCGTGTACTCGGTTTCGTCCTTGGGGTCGCATGGCAAGGTCAGACGGTATCAGTGGGCTTGGGCTGCTCTTGGGGTCAGGAAGGTCCGACTGCGGTGGGGAGGAGGGCCTGACCCAACAACTCACCCGTCTCGCGGTCGCAACGACCTATGAGCGGGTTGTTGTCGTCAGGTGGAGGCGCACCCGCATGCAATGTAATCGCATTCGACTTATCTGGCTTCTTCTGCGTCCCAGCTACCATCTTCACTCCAACTATACCAGTTCATTTCGCAAGTCGGAATCAGACTTTTCCAATCTATCCCCATAGACGGCGCCAAATATTGGGGTGAGTTCGACTTTGGGATAGATGGGGTCTGTGTATCCTTCCTGCGCAAGCAACAAACAGTCAAGGGGGGTCTGGTTTTACCCAGGCGACGTCCCTCCGACGATCAAGTCCAGTATTGGGTGCGGTCGAAGATGGGGTGTCCGGACTTACTTATCACAAGAATAGTAATAAGAATGTCAGAACTATGGAAAGTGGAATTAGAATGAACTGGATTTGTGAAGAATGGGGGGGTATTTATAGTGAAGTGAGTACTCTCAAAGAATAATACTAGGGGTCCCCCCTTCATCTTGACCCTCCATTCTCTTGATCATCCAACAGATGAGGTTTCTTGGACTTTATGGGTATCACCTGGGTTTATCAAGGACATTGGGCCTCTATTCCTAAGGGTTGTGTCCTCATTTATAAAATGAACCCCAACAACTCTTTCAACACTTATACCAAAGAGTCATGCATATTGGCAAAATTAGTAAACAGATAACTTTATAACCATTTCTTAAACTAATAATAATTCACCTTGAGACTTGTGGTTTCTTCTATTCTCAATGATTTGCACATTCACTTTGGATATGTTTTTTTTGTAAGATATTAAGATGTGTTAGAAATATTATGATCATAATTAACACTTTGAAGAGAATTATATACTCCTCTAATCCATTTTAAGACTTTCCAATTTCTTATAAACTAAAGTTATTTAACTCTTCAACAAATTATAATGTTTATATACTTTATTAATTTCCTTATTAATATTTTAATACTTATAATATTTTTGAATAACCTAATAACCAAAAATATTTATTTATTCTCATCCAATAGGATTTTGCCAAGTGTCCATCAATGAAGGGTTGTACTCGACTTTTATGATATAT
>JBBYHQ010010172.1:0-10988 GCA_038382645.1 Spergularia azorica | reverse complement strand
TAAAAGGTGGTGTTTGGGATTTTTGAACTTAAAAGGTGGTGTTTGTCAAAATCGAAAACTTAAAAGGTGGTGTTTGGTAAAAAAACCCTCACGTTTAAATGAATTAATATTTTCGTTGTTTCATACTTTCATTCACATGTATGTTTTCATCTGAGTGAATGAGTGTGATTTTTAGGTATTCGCTTGTGTGCCATTTTTTTTTAATTTTGTTGGAGTCTAACATAATTAGTCCGACGAAATCGGTTCAGTTACATCTTGTAAGAGAATATCAGTTATCCACCCAGGTCAATTGGCCCCCATTTCTCATTATCATCGCAAAATTTGAAAGTGATTGACCTGAGTCTTCTAAATTTACACGTACTACTATAGGAAATAAAAAAAGAATGTTCTTAATTATATTATTAGGAGTACTTAATTCTTATCAATCACGGACTGTAGAGTTGTGCTCGAGTACACCTACTATTATAATTGTTGTATAGATGCACCAATCCATTCTTAAGAAGGATGAATTTCTATGAACAAATTAGTTAGAAAGATTTATATATGTACCTACAATTTTATTATTGATAAGATGATTTTGTTGTCAAAGTGAAACAATTATATAGTCAAAACATTGTAGAGACTTCAATTTTAAACTAATGAGCGTGTGTTCACGATATAGCTAATAATGTTTTGCGTACGTACATTTCAGGAGCTAATTCACATACAGGAAGAGCCGTCCGATGAGCTTTAACATATGGAAGATGCTTAATTACAAATGTACAATGTACGTCAAGATGCATGAAAATGCCAGGGGTGTGCAAGGACAATCTGATGGTGTATGGTGTATCTGGATGCATGGCAGCAAACTAGTCATCAAGGGCGTACAAGATCGAGCCAGCACCCGAGCTTCAGAACTACAAGAAGGCGACTCCGACAAAGAGCTACTCTGATCCGCCTGCACCAACGAGTATATAAGACGTGCAGCTAAATTAAAATCAATAGGGTGAGCTTATGAAGAATGGTTTGCTTAATAATCTAGCTAGTACGTACTGACCACATTATTATCGTTCGATGTATGTGCTTATTAGTGTCTTCAATTAGTTTCACTGATATCGTGGCCATTGTGATATGTATGTCTTGAAAACAAGTCGGTGATTTCTAATAATTCGTATTCCGTATAATTTTACATATGTTTTATTTTTAACACATCGAGACCTACTAGGAAGAAAAACTTGTCAGATCACATGCATTGTTATTCTTCCATGTTAATTACTAAAAGTAAATATTTGAGTCTAATTGAATTATTTAACACAATCATGACAAAGTGTACATATATATAAGCGAATGCGACATAATAACTATGCACCCACGTAAAAGTTATTATCTTGCGCATCACAAAGAATAGCGAATTTCTAGTTTGTACCCATATTTCCCCTCCCAAGGGCTACAAAGCTTCAATTAAAAAAAAAAACCAGAATTTAGACTTTCAACGGATTTGAAGTGAAATACAATTTTTAACATACACCGAAAATCTAATACTATATATTAAAACCTGAAACCAAGTCTTTCCTAGGACGACACTTGGCATTCATTAATTGGATAGAACATAAAAATAGCATTAAACACAATTATCTGTTAGGATATGGTAATAAATTATCATAGAGTATTATAATATTAGCTAATTTATGGAAAATAATCAGTATGGTAATTTATTTGAACAAAGAAAAGTTAACATTTTTCTTATAAAATGAGTATAAACAATATAAATACATAACGCGGGCGTGGCACGGGCATGCAAACTAGTATATATATAAAGCTACAATCTAATGTTAACGTATACTCCGTATTAGCTTAGCATAGGTCAACCAACAGTCAACACTGCTAATAGGTTCGAATTCCAGACAAAATTAAAGATCCAAATAGTTTTGTGCATTGCATGCAATGGTTATTTGGTTGAATTTGATGTGTAAGACGAAATGTGAGTCCAATTGTACACAACTTCGACGTAGACCTGCAAATGAAATTAGGCGTGTGAGCAAAAAGCAATGTCACAAAGTCACAAAGTCACAAATTGTTAATTGTTGCATCCCCGGCCTCAAATCAAATACCACGTTGTGCCGTGGCGCCGGATGGTGTTACAATGTTACATGTGCCTGTATAAATTAAAGCGTGCACTGTCCAAATTCACGTCTGATCTTCTTATCCCTTTTCATTTTGGACAAGAAACTAAAAGACAAATAGTCCAACTTATTACTGCAGAAAAGCATGGCCTAGCTAGGTGGGTGAATCAGTGAATGTTAATTAGTTAATTACCATACGCACTGCTATTTCTACATAATGATTCTCGTACCAAATTACCACGACTCAATCAGTCAATTACCACAAAAATGTTACCACTTGAAAACAAATGACTGAATTTGAAAACATATTTTCGTTCACCCACCAGAATTTTGGATTTCGTAACAAAGAAACGATGGACCAATTAGTAATAATATTTCAAATAATGATCGATAGATACCCGCCGAAATGCAATGCTTAGATACACGTTAGCGTAGGCCAACAAGCGGTCATCAATACTATAGTTTTGACTTTATTTGTGTCCGGAAATTTTAGGTCAATAAAGTCTCTCGCAAAAAATAACGCTGAGGAGTTAGGGATGAATTCATAAAGAGAGCCACGCAGAGGAATCACAATTGGTTATGATAATTATATAGGAATATATTACATATATTTTGTATTAAAAAATAATATAACATAATATTCTAATTATGTCTAGAATATTATGTAAGGATTATTCTAGAACTGAGGTTTACACTATGTTATGTACGTGATCTACTATATAAATGTGGTCACACCTATCAATAAAATTAGGTCAGTTTATTGTGTGGTAATTTGATTATCTTACATGGTATCAGACGGGAAAGATCCTAGAGACGTCTAAACACAAACCCTTATATGAGATTCACCATCATTCTTCCGCTCCCGGCCTGGGATGGCCGTCATTTTTTCATCCCCGGCTGGTATGTCCTCTGTCCACCACCAGCTGCCTTGTTCCGCTATTTTTTCTCAATGAGTAGATTATTTACCCACACAAATCATTATTATTGTTTTTCTTTCATTGTTGTCGTACCAATGTTTTGGATGCCTATGATTGAAGCTTGATGACTCGCTCGCTGCCGCTTGATGCACCACACTCATGGATCTCGGAGATAACATATTATTGACTCAATTACATTGTCAGGCTATATATATTTTTTTTTTCTTAACTACTCTTATCTTTTATTATGAACTCAAAACAATGCTTGGCCACAACCCATTTCGGCCATCACTCTATACAACCCTCGGCCACCCTCTATGATCTGGCCGCCCTCAAGAACTCCTGACAATCTAGCATCTGCTACGGTCAACCACTCTAACATTCCGGCACATCATTTCGGCATGGATCCAAGTGAATTGTCCAAGCAACGAATTATTTTGGCTCCAATCAAAACGTCCGTCTCCTCCTCCCGCTTTGATTGCGGGGGCGTATAGGAATATATTACATATATTTTATATTAAGAAATAATATGACATAATGTTCTAATTATGTCTAGAATATTATGTAAGGATTATTCTAGAACTAAGGTTTACACTATGTTATGTACGTGATCTACTATATAAATGTGGTCACACCTATCAATAAAATTAAGTCAGTTTATTGTGTGGTAATTTGATTATCTTACAAATTATAAGTACGTGACACAAATTACTCCTAAGTCCTAACATAATAACAAAATCCCAATTACAGAATAACGTAATCTTCATGTATTAGGAAAATGAGGCGTGTCACGATTTTTACACTCTGTTAAAATTACCGAGTGACGTCGTGTCATGTTACAACTTACCCGACCCTCCAATTTATCCGCAGAAATACAAGTACATACTAACTGAACGGTAAAAAAAAAAAAAAAAAAAAACCATCGCTCATGGTTGGCCGGGATGAAGTGGGCGCACTACCATTTTCTTGATGACCACGAAACTTCTCGAACAAAATCAATTAAGATTAGATCAACGGTCTGATTTCATTCGTACTATATTACAGCTGCTAAATTAATTAACCCAAGTTGAAAAAATTATTACCAGAGTCAATATTCCACTTTACCATGATTAACTAAGCCGCTCCACACTCTCTAATCCCCCCCTCCTATAAATAGCAACCGCCTCTCTCACATTTCTTACACTCACACACCATTTTCAACTCACAGAAGAAAAAGAAGAGAGAGAGAGAGAGATGAGTTTGAGTTTGCCAATGCTGAGCCTCGCCATGCGCGGCGGCTTACCGAAGTCGGCCGCCCCATCCCGCCGGACCTCCGCCCTCACCGAGTCCACTCTTCCGCCGTTGACCGCCGTGTCTCCCTACCACCACCTCAACATCCCCGCTCTCCTCGGCTACAGGGACTTGTCCGATTCCGATGACGACGATGATGACATCGGTCTTTTCCTCACTGATTCCAAAGGTAGTCTACTTTACTTTCATCTTCCTTCTCGAACAAGCTTTTTATTATGTTATTTACTCTGTTCTCGTTCCGTTCATATATACGTTGTCTTTAATTTTCTGGGTTGTGGAACTGTTCATGTTGCGCTACTTACCCTTTTCTATTTTCCTTGTAATTTTCATGGTGGATATATATCTGGGTATTTTTGGTTGGTGGTTTTCTGCATTTATTTGTTGATGGGTTTTTCTGGGTTTTTGCTATTTCTGTATAAATAACTTGTATCATGAAGCAGCATTATTATAGAGGGTTTCCAGATCACGAGTCATCTAACATAATGATCGTAGTTTTGTGGAGGTTTGAGTTTCATTTGATGTTAGCGTTGTATTTTGATAATTTCAGGTTTCGTTGTAGATGCCGTATGGCTAATTATTATGAATGAATTTCCTTCTATTCAAAAAACTTATATGATTTTAGCGGAAATAATATGTCGAAAAAAAAAAGATCTGTTAATTTTGTTCATAGATGTTGAAGACGTTTGAATGTCAGAGTATTTCTTTCTTAATTAATAGTGAGGTCATTTATCAGTCAATTTTCTCGTGTTTCTGGGATTTTAAATCATAGTAAAATAGTGTATGGTAACTTTTTATTCAGTTAATTTTACTGTTTGATCATTTTTGGTTAAAAGCAAATCCTGCATGTGACACACAAAAGTGTTAATGGGGTTTTCTGATTGTGGGTTTTTAATTTCTGAGAATCTTTATTTCATGTCTTGTCTTGTTTAATTAGGATGCTGCTAAAGTTGGGTCGTCACAAAATTAATGTGCCTGTTTGTTTTTATTTTTTTAAGGTTTATATGTTCATTTGAAGATTTGTTTGGTTAATTAATGGTGTCTCCATTGGTTAGATTTTAGTCCCAAATTATTGATCTATGGGTTCTTTAATCTGTTTTAAGAACATGAGTATACGTATATGACTAGTATTTCGGGACTATTTGGCTTGCTTGGTAGAGGTTCTAAATTGCTCATCATCAAAGTTTATGTGAATATGTCCGATTTCATTTATTAGAGTACGCTATCTTCCCAATTTCCCATACGAAATAGAAAATATACACATGAGTATACGACTACTTCTGGAATAATGATTGGAATGTCGGAGCATTTGTTAATCTTAGTTTCGGACACTTTATCTGGTATGATCGAATTGCAAAAGCTGTTCTTTTTTATGGTGGTATGAAACTTGCCTGGTAAATTTCTGGTGATGAAATCTGATTTTTGCACTTTGCAATGCATATGCCTTATAGTCATGTACTTATGTATGGCTGCCTTTAATTTATACCAAGTTGTTTTACACTTTATGCTGGTGGGGCAAAACTTTAAGTTACTAGTAAAAACCTATGGTAAACCTTTAAATTTCAATTTGTTTGATGCATTGCCAAATGTGGACAGACAATAAACAATAGCACAGGCCACACTCTAGCTGTAATAATATGTGCAGTGTGCGGCTTTAATTTGTGTGTCTTTTACTCTTTTGCTTGAACTTTTCTGCTTGTGACATGGTCATGGCCTATATGGTGATTCCATTGTTTTCAATTTACACCCTTCTTGGGTAGTTCTGTTGTTATGTATGTTGATCTAATTGGCCGTAAAACGCATTCACTATGCACTTGTATGGAACAGCAGAATCTGTTGACAACTATGACAAGATGCTCAAGGACCTGAGAGCTGCTATCACTGGGACTGGAGCTGATGACAAGAAAAGTAGCAAGGCCAAGGCGTATGAGCTGAAATATGAGAAGGATGCTGTGTACATCAAGATGGAGATGCCAGGAGTCAGCAAGGAGAATGTGAAGGTGTATCTGACGGGCAGCTTCCTGGTGATCAAGGGTGTAAGAGACTCCGACCCTGATCTCAAGGACGACAAAACCTTCTCTGCTCGTATCAAGCTGAAGCTGGGGAAGAACAAGTACAAGACTGCTGAAATGAAGGCTGAGATGAAGAATGGAGTGCTCAAGGTCAAGATTCCGAAGATCCAGGAGATGGAGAGGGAGGATGTTGTCTATGTCAAGGTTGAGTGAGCTCTGTCCTGTTTGTTCAAGTCTCTGATGTGATGGTTAACTAATCTTTGTTAGAATAAGTAATACGTAGCTGATCGAGTACATTATGGTTCTGCTTAACTAGTATCGGTCTTTTGGTAGTAGTACTGTGGTATGTGGTCTTTTAAGGAACTCGTTCTTGCTTCGAAGTTGAATCAAAATTGGCAGACTTGTCATATTGGTCGTGATGGCATTTTCGTGTCTGAAAATTAGATTTTCATAGAGTAATTGTGATGCTTCCTACGAGATTTGATTTGACTCTAATGCAGGGTTGATAGCATAGCTAGTTGGCTCAAACCTGAGTGAAATGGTTGGCATCTCTGCTCTTTGAACTAGAATTGAGTTTGGCTTGGTATTGAGGCTGAGATCACATTTCCGTTCTGCTGTATTTGTATACAGAAGTGATGCCTTTGCTGCTAATTATGATTTTCGACTGCATTTTTCTTAATTAGCTGGCTGGTATTGCTTGTGACTTGTGAACAGAATTGTGATCCCTGGTCAGTGGTAAGGATAGTTGTAGACTCGTAGATTGAATCGAGTTCAATGTTTCTGGTTTTTTTCAAAAGGCCACGTATCTTTTCGAAATGTAAGTCCAGCTTGTTCAAATGATTGGTATGGAAATCCATTCATGGCACGCAGGCTATGAGGTTCAAAATCTCGATTCGTGTCAATATAACACGATTTTCATAACTTCATTTTTCACCCAACTCTCGGAACTTGTCGATCACTACTTGTTTACACCAAAGTTTTTCCAATCAATTGTTTCTCAACCGGACATATCTGTTCCAATGTTTTACTCACCATAGTTCACCGAGTTCTTGGACTAATAATCTGACAAGTTTGACAATTCGAATGGTTCAATGAAATCATTTACCCATTAACCAGGATAATTAAGATTCCCTAACGTTGATTACTCTTCGGCTAATTTATCATACAGCGAAACTATTGGCCGCTTATCGTCTACGTCATTCATCCACCTCTAGATCGAAATTGGACAAACACCGATACTGAATGCAAGTATCTCGTATCCTTCCAATCCAAATAACTTTCTAGAATCAGACGTGCGTGCAGAGATAAGATGAGGAAATGATGACAGTACATACATTCCCCTTTTCTTGCGCTCCACTGCACCAAAGTACCACACCACACCTCACCACCACCAACGATCATATTCGTACTGCCACCTACTTTCTTTGTCCTCACCTCATTTCCTTACCATTAACCACGTTTAAACAGAAATTATTACAGCTGTCAAGTACAGTGTGGTAAAAGTAAGTTTAGTGAATCATTTTTACCCTGGTTAAATCTCTGTCTCTATACAACGCCCTATAAATAACAAACCCACCACCTCTCCTTTCTCACACTCCCACTTTCAAAACAAAAATCACACAAAAAAAAAAAATAGAGAAAGAGAGAAAATGAGTTTGAGTGTGCCATTGCTGGGTCTGACCATGGGTTTATCGATGACTCCTACGGGTCGGAGCTCCGAGACCTGTCCTGAGGCCAAGTCAGTGGGTTTGAGCATGGGTTTACCGAAGAGCCATTCCAGCTGGAGCTCCGGCATCCGTCCAAAGGCCAAGTCCTCGGGTCTCACCTCTCTTGGATCCCCTCTCTACTCCGGAGGCTACGATCCCTACGAAGGTTTCTTTCTTTCTTCATTATCAAGCTTTTATTTACTCTGTTATTTCATCTTTTTATTTATTTTCCTGTGTAAATGTTGCTGCTCATATAGTGTTGGGAAATCTGATGATGAATATAATGTTAGTAATATTCACTGAAATTATGTGTGGTTTTGTCTCCTGTGAAACTTATATTTGACTCTTTTGTGTGTGAAATAATGAGTGTTTGTTTTCTTTCTCTGGGTTTTTTAGATAGCGTATGATTAACTTGTAAAACTTTGAAAAGTCTGAAAATTTTCTGGGTTAATGCGTTCCTATTTTTTAAGTAATTAATTTCGCATAAAAATGATTCATGGGTTTGGCTGGGATTATGAGAAATTGTGCAAATTTGATAAACTGTGGATATGAACATGAACATGCTATTGTATACTTACTCCCCTTTTTAATTTGGTGGCTTTTATTAATTAAATTTTCAATCCAACTCGGATTATTATTGAAAGCATTTCTAGGCGCAATTGGTTGTTGTAGAACACTCGGCACTACTAACTTCTTTATTTGTTGATCTGTGCTCATGTTTTCCGATATCGAGTAAATTGTTATTAGATATTTTTGAGGTGTCACGAAATATTGTTGAGTGATATACACTACTATCCTGTATAATGAATGGTACATGACTGTTGCCTTGTTTGTTACATTACTAGCAGGGACTTTTTTTCTGTATCCCTGCATTGTGATTTTGTCTTGGTCTAATTAGTCTGAAGAGTTAGATTACATGTATCATGTATGTGTACTGAGATTTCGGAAATATGGCTTTGTGTCTGGATACTATGGTAATGGGCATGGCCAAATTAAAGGTCTTCGACTTTAGAATATCGTAAATCTGGCTTCGGCTTGTTGAGATGATATACTCGGCGGCCTCTTGATGTGGGTGCATATTGATTGATTGATTGCTTTTTTAATATATCCGTTGCCTAATGCCCTAATTACCATTTAATATATATGCAGATGATTACTACAATGCTCTGAGAGGCGTAGGAGCTGACAAGAACAGCAATGTTTGGGAGGCGATATATCAGAAAGATGCAATGTACATCAAGATGGAGATGCCTGGAGTCAGCAAAGACGATGTGAAGGTGTATCTGGATGACAACAATTATCTGGTGATCAAGGGCGAGGCCAAGCCTGACCCTGAGCTTGAAGGTGACAAGGACTCGACTCCCAAGGTCTACTTTGCTAGGATCAGCATTATGCTGATGAAGAACAAGTACCAGACTGCTACAATGATGAAGGCTGAGATGAAGAATGGAGTGCTCAAGGTCAAGATTCCGAAGATCAACGAGTTAATGGAGAGGGAGGATGTTGTCTATGTCAGAGTTGACTGAGCTCGATCTGTCCTATTTGTTCAAGTCTCTGGTATGTGGTCTTTGAAGAAACTCGTTCTTGCTTCGAAGTTGAATCAAAACTGGCAGACTTGTCATTTTTAGTCGTGATGGCATTTTCGTGTCTGAGATATAGATTTTCATCGAGTAATTGTGATGCTTCCTACGTGATTTGATTTTACGCAAATGCAGGGTAGATAGCTTAGCTCCAACCTGAGTAAAATGGTGTTGGCACCTTTGCTCTTTGAACTAGAATCGAGTTTGGCTTGGCATTGAGGCTAAGATCACATTTCCTCTCTGCTAACTGCTGTAGCTGTAATGCTGTAAACAGAATGAAGTGATGCCTTTGCTACTAATTTTGATTTTCGACTGCCTTTTCCTTAGCTGTCCTGTTAATGCTTGTGACTTGTGAATAGAATTGTGATCCCTGGTCAGTGGTCAGGGTAGTTTTGGATTGAAAATGGACTCAATGTTTCTGATTTTTCGAAAGGCCACGTAACTTTTCTGCCTAAGTAGTACGAGTATGTTTCTTTTGGTAGTAGTAGTAGTACTGTCGTATGTGTCTTTGGTGGAAATCGTTCTTGAATTGCCTCGAAGTTGAATCAAAATTGGCACTTTGGCACCAATAAAATTTGGTCATTATGGCATTTTCGTGTCTGAATTGTGGATTAGTATGGCGTAGTTGGGATGCTTAATTTCTTTGTGATTTCATGTCAACACAGGGTAGCCAACCCCTTCCTGTATGTGATAGTTATATATGTGCTCTGGCCTGGCTTTTTGTTCTTGACTTCGGCTTTGCGTGAAGGCCGAAATTTGTTCGGTGTTTATTCGAATTTGGGTAAGGGTTCCAATCAAAATTGTGGACTATACCCTATAGGTAGTCTACCATCTGCTGCATAGATCTCATCTACTAGAGCTTGTTTTCGGGTTTGTATATATCTAGAGAAGAGCATTCTACTGGTTTTTTGGAGCTTCAATATCCTCATAATTTGATGATAAGGCAATTTAGCTTTTGGTACTGGCCTACAGCCTGATTAGATTCCCTAAACCAGTTTATAGTGTGTCCGGCCTTCACACAAAGCGATTGCCAAGGCCGGCTCCTAAGCAGTCGCCGAAAAGATGTATGGCCTGCTTACTGCAGCGAGCCATGTAGCATTGTAGCCTGTAGATGTTTCGAATGAATCAGATCGTAACATGTACTCTCTGCACTCCCCTGAGTCCCCTCATTTCGGAAACAAACACTACTCTTTAACAACATCTCGACAAAATTGAATAAGCACGTACTCAAAATAACCATCACGAGTATTATTTCAATTCAAGGATTATAGCGTACTAGCGTGGATACGTAATCTAACGTCGGTAGAAAATACGTAACTCTTGATTCAAATGTGTACTAGTGTACTACACAAAATTCCCTTCTTAGTAATAATCAGGAATGCAC
>JBBYHQ010010162.1:0-10989 GCA_038382645.1 Spergularia azorica | reverse complement strand
GAAAGAGAGATGAAATGAATGTGAGTAGGTAGGGTTTGGGGAAGATGAGAGGTAAGAGAAAGAGGAGGATAAGAAAAATCTGGAAATGAGATTTTGATTTCGGTAAAATATGTGAGGAATTTGGTGGGAGTAATTAATAATTGGAGGGAATGATTATAAAAGAGAGGGAGTGGTTAGTATAGGGATGGGAGGGGTTAATTAGAAGATCAGAAAATAATTAGGTAGTTAGCAAGGGTATTTGGGTAATTTATTACCTGCCCCATATAGAAAGAATGAGAAGGGGGAAATGATAGTGAACATACCCAAAAAGGAAACGGGGGAGAATGATATGGGTAGGAGGGAGTATACTATTATAAAAGAAAGAGAGAGATAATATAGTATTATCTTAAAAATGCGAAATCAATCGAAAGTAACTTATATGACGTTTCTCGATAAATAAAGTAGTCTAAATTTTGATAATACCAAAATGAAAATATTTAATAATAACAAACTAATTAAAAATTTGGATATAACAATTATATACTTATATCGTACAAATCTGAAGTAGAGATATCTGTAACAAATAACTGGCCAAATGTCCCGAGTACGCGCACCCTTTAGAGGGCTACGTCCTCATCTCTCACTTCATACACAGACTAGTTTACTACCCGGGCTACGCTCGAAATAAATTTTATCATTTTATTTCTTTGTGAACATATACTTATATCAATTAATATTATAAATTTGTAAAACTTCCACTTTTATTATAGATGATGTGATTTCAATTCAAATACCTAATAAGATAGGTACAAAATAATAAGTTACAGATGAAATCAATTAATAGTTAATACTAATTTTTTTATAATAAAAAAATATTGTGAATTTTTTTATATGAAAAAAGTCACTTATTTATTATCAATGAAATTTTCATCTACACTATTTACCATAAAATACAATTTAAATGAATTTTTTTAAGTAAAAATTAAAGAGACTTGCCACGTGCATAACTGATGGTCTAACTAAAGTCGGTGAACGTGGTCATTACCTCTAACACGGCTTTTAATATATAGTACTAGTTTATTACCCGGGCTACGCCCGCAATAAATTTTATCTTTTTTATTTTTTTGTTAACAAATAATTTTATCTATAAATTTTATCATTTATAAAACTTTCACTAAAACTTTCACTTTCAATAAAGATAATGTGATTCCAGTTCAAATAAGTAATAAGGAAGGTATAAAATAATAAGGTAAATATGAAATCAATTGATAGTAAATACTGTTTTTTTTTTATAATAAAAAAAATTGTGAGTATTTAACACTAAGGTGAAGATGATATCAATTAATAATAAAAAATTTGTTGTACTAAAGGAATTTTGGAGAAGAATGCTTCATCTCCAAGCTACCAAAACTATCTTAATTTGTTAGCTTAATTCCATGGCAAATACTAGGAGAAATCGAAAACAAAATATAGAATTGAAATCCTTGAGTCAATCCACGTCTAATGGTGGTAACTGGTAATATTACTGAAGATGGTGAAATGGGTACAACGGTGGAAAACCGTACGGACGAGCTTCAAGGTACAGAAATGGCGGGGATGGAGGTGCGCAGAAACCCGGTGTGGTAACATTTGCAGACTTCTTTAAAGCTTCCACCACTGTAAATGATAAGGTAAACCCAAATGCTCAAGCTGATTCACCCTCTGTTACTAGTAATACTGGCTCTGGTAAGACAAACAGTGGAACTGCTACTAATTTGGGGAAAACTGGAGGAAATAGTAAAATTGGGGAAAAGAAACAGGGGATGCAATTGGAATTCATTTCGAATGAGGGGTTTGATGTCACAATTGAGTTAGAGGATATAGCGGATCAATTGGAATACTGGGAAAATACGTTAGTCTGTCATACAATTGGAGCAAGACCAACAAAGAAAAATCTGAAAGAATATGCTGCTAAAAACTGGAATTTTGCTCACCCTCTCTTGATTCAATATTTCAAGAAGGGCTGGTTTTTCCTGAAATTTTACAGTAAGGTGGATATGTAGGAGGTCTTAAGAGGAGGCCCATGGTATTATGGTGATAGTGCAATGATCCTCAAAGCATGGTCACCTACCTTCAGCAAGGAGATGGAATCAATTGCTAAGATCCCAGTGTGGGTGCTGTTCCCTGAGCTGGAGCCACATTACTGGTGGATAATAGATTCAAAGCATTACAGAATAATGAGATTGAGCTGAACTTGTCAAAGGATGCAAAAATGGAAATGATGACTCAGTGTGTTATTGAGGAGGGAGAAGACCCAGGAGGGGTTTTTTTAGCCTCATGATAATTTCAACCTAGAATATAAGAGGTTGTAATAAGCCTCACAAGATGCAGGAACTGATTAAATTCTTGTTAGCAAATAAAATGGATGTGTTTGGTGTATTAGAAACTAGAGTAAAGATTAATAAAAGCCTGAAAATTTTGAAGAATAAATTTAAGAAGTGTAGTACCTCCAATAATTATTCCAACCATTACAATGGGAGGATTTGGGTGATTTGAAATCATCTTACTGTCTCGGTTCAAGTACTGGAAACTGGTTCATTCACTGTGAAGTAACTTGCCTTAAAACCCATTTCAAATGCATAGTCACCATTGTCTATGCTATGAATAAAGGGGAAGACAGGAGGGAGTTGTGGAAGTTCATACAAGATGTGAATACTACAGAGCCTTTGGTGTTGATATGTGACTACAATGTGGTGTTGGACAGCTTTGAAAAACTTAGCAAGGGTGCCTTAAATAAAAATGATGTGGAAGATTTTCAGAGATGCGTTCAAAAGTGTAAGCTAGTAGATCTTCCTGGCACAGGTTGCCAATACACTTAGACCAATCTTCAGGATGGAGCTGACACAGTTTCGGCAAAGCTTGATAGAGCATTGGTTAATCCTATGTGGCTAGCTAGCAGTGTCAAAGCCTCAGTACAATTCCTCCAGCCAGGATTATCTGACCACTCTCCTGTAATTGTGGACATTCATCAGGGGGCTACTCATATTCCAAAGAGCTTCAACTTAATGCCTGGTGTTTAGATGCTGGATATAGAGAGATTATTGAAACTCACTGGACAACAAGAGTTAGAGAAACTAAAATGTTCAGAGTTGTGGAAAAACAAAAGGCAATTCGAAAAGGGCTGAAAGAGTTGCATAAGAGAAAGTATTCTGACATCTCAAGCAGAGTAGAAAAGTGCAGGGCTGAGCTGTTCAAGGTGCAGGAAAGTCTTCAAAAGGAAATGCACAGACTGCAGGAAATGAATAGGAAAAAAGAGGAGCTTGTCAGATTACAGAATGCAGAACTTTGCTTCCTGCATCAAAGGGCAAAGATTAGAGATATTAAAATGGGGGATGCAGGGACAAAGTATTTTCATGCTAAGATCAATGAGAGAAAAGCACATGCTTTTATTGGAAAAATTCATGACACAAATAAGTCCCTGAAAACTACCCCTCAAGAGGTTAATGATGCATTCCTGGAATACTAGAGGAAGTTGCTTGGGGAGGAGCATGAGGTGGAAGAGTTTAACCATGATATAGTGGATGGCAAAACCATTTCAGACATCAGTCAGAATAACATGATGCAGCCATTTACAAAGGAAAATGTTAAAGAAGCTTTACTTTCTATTGATGAAACTAAGAGTCCTGGCCCTGATGGGTTTACTTCAGCATTCTACAAGCATTCTTGGGACATTGTAGGAGAAGAAGTAAGCTGTGCTCTGCTGGATTTTTGTCAAAGTGGGAAAATGTTAAAGCAGATAGATTCCATTCTCATTCCTCTAGTGCCTAAAATCCAAACCCCTCATTCTGTGATGGATTACAGACCAATTAGTTGCTGCAATACTCTTTATAAAATTATTAGCAAGATGTTGGTCAGTAGAATGCAACCTGTGCTGGCAAAAATTATTGGGGAAGAGCAATCAGCTTTTGTGCCTGGGAGGAATATACATGACAATGTCTTAATCTCGCAGGAGTTGGTTAGAAAATATGATCGAAAAGGGGTCTCCAGGAGAGCTACTATAAAGGTCGATATAAGAAAGGCTTTTGACTCAGTCTCTTGGAAAGATCTGGAAAATCTTCTGATCCACCTTAAGTTCCCAAAGAGATTCATCAGTTGGATTATGGCTTGTATAACTACTGCTCATCTCTCCTTAAACATCAATGGGTCGCAGATTGGGTTTTTTGAGTCTAAAAGAGGATTGAGGCAGGGTGATCCTCTGTCACCTTACCTATTTGTAATATGTATGGAGGGATTGTCAAGAATGTTGAGAAGGCTTATACACAAGGAGAGCTTCCATCAACATCCTAAATGCAGCAGAATAAGACTCAATCATCTCCTGTTTGCAGATGACCTCCTCATTTTTGCAAAAGGGGATGTAGATTCAATTGTTGCAGTTGCTCATATGCTCAAGGACTTTGAGAATCAATCTGGTTTGGCTGCTAACCCGCTCAAGACTAATGTGTATTTGGGGGGAGTAAAAGATAAAGAAGCTAAAGCAATTACAGAGAGGACAAGATATGTGATTGGACATTCCCCTTTAAATATCTGGGAATCCCATTGCACTCCTCAAGACTCAATGTTGCAATGTACTACCCTCTGCTGAAAAAGATTAAAGCTAAGTTGCTGCACTGGGCAAACTCGTTCATATCTTATGCGAGCAAGTTGCAATTGATTAACTCAGTAATCCTTGGCATCCAAACATACTGGGGGTCAGTTTTATGCCTGCCAGTAATATTCCTCAAGAAGATAAGCAGACTGTTTAGGGAGTTTTTTTGGGGGATTGATGAGCAAAAACGAAGGATAACATTCATGAAATGGAAGGAGATTTGTTACCCAAAGACAGAAGGAGGGCTCGGTATTAAAGAAGTGTTAAGTTGGAATAAAACTTTGTACAAAAAATGGATCATAAAGCTGATGAGCACAGATCAGAATATTTGGAGCAGGTGGACGAATGCTTATCAACTAAAGCAGAAAGAATCCTGGACTGCAAAACTAAAGGCAGATAGCTCAGCAGCTTGGAAATCTCTCCTGGCTCTTAGAGACGAAATAATTGAGAAAGCTGGTTCCATGGATGCAGCAAAAGCACTGATATACTGCTGGTCGAGCAGGCCTGACAGCAAATCAGTGTACAGATTCTTCAGAGGGAGTAGGGACGCTGTCAAGTGGTTCAAAACTATTTGGGAATGCTGCAACATCCCTAAGTGCTCTATAATTTCTGTGTTGGCCATCCAAAATGCCTTATCTACCACAGATAATCTGAAAAAAGAGGTCCGAGCATTCCTAACAGATGCAATTTGTGCAAAAATGACGAGGAGAGCAGGGGCCATCTGTTCTTCAAATGTCAGCTCTCTCAGGCTATTTGGGGAAGTATCTTGAGTTGGATGGGATATAGGAGAAGAATTGGAAGCATGGAGCATGAGCTCAACTGGCTTAAGTTTAGGATAAGGGGAAAAATGGGAAAGGAACGTGTTCTAAGGAGCGCGTTTTCAGCCACAGTATATGAAATTTGGAGAGAAAGAAATGCTAGAATTTTTATTGACAAGTCTAGAAGTATAGAGCAAATTTTTCTTTGTATCAAGTTATTAATATGTGCTAGATCCATAGAAAAATGTAGTGATGTTGTTGGTAGTTAAAATTGTTGTTTTAGAGGGTTTTATAGGGTAGCTCATTGCTATTCTTTGACGAGAATTGTAACTATTTTGTTCTTCTACCCATAATGGAGGAATAAAAATGTTAATTCTTTCAAAAAAAAAAAAAAAATCAATTAATAGTAAATATTGATTATTTATAATACAAAATATTGTGAATTTTTTGATATGGAAAGTGTCACTTATCTGTCACCATGGATGAAGTTTTAAGTGAAAATATTATAGAGACATAACACGTGGCATGACAGACGGCCTAAATGAAGTCGGTGAACGTGGTCTCTGACACAACTTTTAATATATAAGATAAGATAGGATAAGATAAAATAAGATTTATTTCTTCTCAATTCAATCGCTTTCCATCATCAAAAACTCCCGCACATCGTTTCCACTGTCGTACCAGATTGTATCTTATGGCTCGTTTGGATCGAGGGAATAGGGGGTGGGATGAGATTATTATTCCCTACAATCCAACATCCCTTGTTTGGTAAGTGGGAATAACAAGTGGGAATTAAAGGGGATAAGTTCATAAGGATAAGAGAGAATTTTTATCCCTCCAAAATATTTACAGGGGGTATTAGAAATTTAGGATTAGAAAATTCACTAATAAATGTAAAAAACCAAATTACCCCTTTGAGACCAAATTTAAAAGATCATTAACAATTAATTGAAGGTATAATTGTAAAGTTAATACATATCCTCACTTTCTATCCCAAAATTCAAACATGGTACGGAGTAGTACATATTCTTAGGGAATTTGCTTATCCCACTTTAATTCTCTACCCATCTATTTCCACTCTTATCCTACCTTCTAACCCCTTAATTCTCATCCCACGATCCAAACGTGCCCTTTTTGTTTTACTTGTGTATGGATTTGCGATTTTGCTCTGTATAACCGCCAATTCCCACCTCCTTCGACATTGCCGCCCGAGATAACCGCCGCCCTCCTCTACTACCGCCCAACCAAAAACTAACTGTTGATTTTGAACGATTGAGATATGCCTCGTGGAAGCGGTTTAGGTAAATTCTTAAACTCACTGTCCTTGTTACTTGCTCCAACCTAGAATTTTTTTATTTTTTATTTTGTGAATTCAGGGTTAGATTGTCGCAAGGAACTGTATGAGGAGGAGCCCATGGATGTAGACATAAAAATTGCCGCGATTTAAGCTTCTCAAAGTGTTGTCACTATTGTTACTCATAATGTTTCAGGTAATTCAATTCAATTCAATTTAACTCGGTTAGTGTTGCTAATTCAGAAGGGGAGCCTTGGGGCACCGGTAAAGGTGTTGCCGTGTGATCGATAGGTCACGGGTTCAAGTCGTGGGAGCAGCCTCTTGTCCAAAAAGTGACAAGGGAAGGCTTGCCCTCTATACCCCTTGTGGTGGTTCCCTTCCTCGGAACCTCGCTTTGCGGGGACGCCAATGTGCACCAGGCTGCCCTTTAGTGTTGCTAATTCAATTTGATATATTTAGCTCAGGCAGTGATATTAGTAGGAGTATTATTCAATTGATTTTTGTTTACCTCCTCATTGAAGGTGGTATGTTGATGCCCGACTCTGGAATTCCGACACCTGTAAGTGGTAATAGTGTTTTTTCGGGCTCTGGAACTATTCTAGAGTGCGGGGATATGAGTGATGCCACATATGACGCTACCATTCTCACCATTGCTACTTTATTTGTACGTGGTCATGGTATTGATGCTCACGATATTAAGGTAAATCGAGTTGTTATCCGCTTGTTATTGAATTCTTTCCTTTTGTATGCTTGGTGATATGCCCACGGCCTTTGATTTCAAAATGCGTAGGAACATCAATTATCTATTGATAACATTCTGAGAGTAAAATATTGATTTCATTCGAACATCAAGTATCTATTCCATTGCCATCAAACTTAGAAAACTTGTTTTAAGAGCTTGTTTGGTAGGATGTAATTAGTCAGAAATTAAATGAAATGAAGATAATCTATTTCTAATGTTCGGTTTTAATAATTGTGTGGAATTGGGGGGACGAAAGAAAAGGAGGAAAAGGAAATTACTAGAAAGATTTTATTTTCCTCATAGGGCTGGTTCACTTAACTTACTCATGCCTTTTGCTAGTGCATCTACCACGAGATCTTTAGGGTTTTTTTTTTTTTTTTTTTTTTGAAATTGCTGATTAAAGAGAAGAATTGTAAATTTCAGGTTTTCTCTAATGATGAAAGAGAACTTTTGAGCTACAGGTCCAAAAGAGTATTGGTTTGATAGCCAAATAGTGAGATGTTATTTAAGCAGCTCTTCATATAGATTATATGCTTCCAAATTATGTATAAAAGCAGTGATGTATTTAAGAAGATCACCTGGATTTCTAGCAAATGTAAATGGAGTAAATTAAGAAGATTTGATTTTATAAGAATGCAAGCCAAGATTAGATTACAAATATAGCTGAAGCCTAAATATGCTTGATGATTATTTTATCGAGTGTTAAAATTCCTCCCCCTTTAGTAGTGTCACAATTTTAACTTAGGTTAAATCATCTTACCCAGATGCTTAGCCATTTGTCTATGGTGGAACTTCCTTTGGTAGTATTAAATTTTCTGGTCTTAACTCGGCTAAATCATGTTTCCCAACTGGTTAGCCATTTGGCCTTTTGACTATGGTGTAACTTTTAACATTGCGCGCTAAGCCCCTGCTCTTCTTTGATCAACGTCATTTCATTTTACTTATTGACACCTAGATTAACTTAGGTGAATCCTGAATCGTGGAAAATAGACAAAGCTTACAGCTAAAATTCAGACTAATGAAGCTATAGATTATAGTGAGGTGTTGAATTGTTGACTAACAAAAGAGAAAAAAGATTTTTCAAATACTTCCAAGTTATCTTCTCTACTCTTTTATGTTGAAACTCCTTGACTTGCTTTCCAGCGACTAGTTTGAGGAACCAAACTGAGGTTCCTTTTACATGGTATTCGTCAAAAACTTTTGATCGACCATTCTACGGATTGTTGCTAGAATGTGGTGAGGTTTCTACGTTTCGGGGCGAGCTTCAAGTTTCATAGTAAATTAGTCGCACCAAAACCTAAAACTTCACCACAACTTACCCTAATGTTAACTTATGTTATTGGTAGGATTTTAGTCCAGCACTCCTTTTATAACACTTGCGATGCGAAACACTCCAAACTAATATTCTCCTCTGCAACATGAAACATTACAAAATTAAAATCTCGGTGAAGAAGTCATTTTTTGAGCATTGACCTCTAGCATTTTTTTTACTTCTTCCCATGTTCTTCCAGTTATTACTCCCCCCTTCAAGTTAGATCCATTACCCCGTTCTCCCTTCCGTCTCAGTATAGTCTATCGTACTTTTCGTTGGTTCATCCGCATTTTCAGTGATTGTTTTTTTTATCTTTGCGTGTAAGAATGATATTTTTTTACCGTAAGATTTTTTTTTTTTTTTGGGGGGGGGGGGTGTTAAAAATTTAGCTTTTTTAGTCATCCATTATGGGAATAAAGAAAGGATCTTACAAAAAGGGCTCCCCTAAATGAAGAAACAACTAGGAATGACACTCACAGTCTCACACTAAGAAATTAAGCTATCTACAACACTAGGATCCAGATGCTCCTTCAGCCATGCATAAATCCGGACACTTACAGCATATTTGAGATTATTAACTAGCCATCATGATAGTGCTTCCTGAAATGATTGTAAGCTTGAGTGTACTGAATTTGCTCACTTTTCTCCACCCTTGATGCAGACTAGGAGCAGTGCTGTCGTCATTTGTTGCACTCCCTATTTCATCTGATAGCTGGTATGCTCTTCCAACCTCCAGGGTCTGCTTTTTCCTCTTTACTTGTCAAACACTGTGGTTCCTGAGCATATAGGCTTTCACCCAGCAACACCATACTCCCTCATTATTACTTTGGAGCTGCCATATCCTTTTGAGATCATTGCTGTATTCCAAGATAGAACTTCCTTTATATCGACCCTACCCTCAAATCTTGGAGAACAAACACTATCCCAGATTTTGTACCTGATTCTCCTCTTTTGGGTTTCAATATTCCAAATGAATTCTGTGCAAAGCTTCTTAATTTGTTTTACAAGACGCTTAGGCCGGACCAAGCTAGCACACCATTAATTTTCAAGTCCAAATATAACAGAATTGATGAGCTAGACCTTACCAGCATATGACAGCCTGTTGGAGGATCAGTGTTGAATAGAGCTCTGGGTTTTGCTGACTAACAGGCTATACATATTCCATTTCAGCCTGGATGAATGGAGAGGATCCCCAGGTATGTGAATGGAAAACTCCCTTTCTGGGAACCCTGGGGCGTGCAGGATATGCTTCTTTGTGTCATTGTGAACTCCTCTAGAATAAACATCAGTCTTGGAATGATTTGCTACTAACCCTGACATATCAGCAAAGACACTTGGACACTCCACAACTGCTTTTACAGATGGCACATCTCCTCTAGGAAATATCATCAAGTCATCTGCAAAGATCAGATGTGTGAGTCTAATCCTAGAACACTTAGGATGGTAGCTGAATGAGATGTACAAGGCATCTCCCTTAAGTATCTGGACAAGATTTCCATGCTGAATACAATCAATTAAGGAGATAGAGGGTCTCCTTGATGAATTCCACATTTGCCAGGAAAATGTCCTTCATAGTTGCCATTTAATTTCACTGGGAATACATGTGCTTGTAATGCAGCTAATAATCCACTCAGCAAAGGTATCGGGGTAATGAGTGTGGGAAGGGTTGCTTTGATGAAATCCCACCTAATAGAGTCAAAAGCCTTCCTTATGTCCATTTCAACCAAACATCTAGGGGATACATTTTTTTTGGTTTTATCCCCTCGACAATAACCTGAGAAATAGCTATTATTGTATTCCTTCCCTTCGCAAAACCTCCTTGCTCCATACCAACCAAATCTGGCATTGTCTCGTGCAGTCTATTGGCAATTACCTTGCTAATTGTGTTATAAACAATGAATTAGCAAGAATATTTTATTGTATAATTACTCCCTCTGTTTCTTTTAATTTTCTATGCTTGATCTCAATTTCTTTTGCATATCCAAATCAAACGAATTGGAAGTACATCAATTAAACTAGGTGAGTCTATGAAGTGAACTCCTTTTTCAAATCCTTTTTTATATCTGTTTGGTGTTTGTTTGGATTTTGGGACCATGTTATCCAGTGTTTATGGAGTGTTGTTTTTGTTTGTTGTTTTCGCTAGTGGATTCATAAGAGAGATCACACAACTGTACTATTTAATATATTGGTTGATGTCTATGTCTCAGATGGTAAGTTATACGAGGGAAAACTGTTCGCTTGTGATTTTCACTACAACTTGGCGGTCGTAAAAATCCAGTC